>PVJN01023342.1:0-32404 GCA_004026805.1 Lasiurus borealis | reverse complement strand
ACTAAGCTCACACCCAAATACCCCCTCAGCCACTTTGACACCTAGTTCTTGTAAATGTTTTCCTTCCTTCCATGTATTCACACTCATAATCCAGTGCGTCTAAGAAACACAGCCATGTTCCAACATCTGGGATTCATCAAGCTAGTTCTGTTAATCAAAGTTCTAGAGATCAGTTCCAGATGTTGCCTAACTAAAGCTACATAAGCATTGTTCACATTTTTAACCACAGTCAGACCCAACTTCCCATATCTTGAAAGGAACTTAATTTGTAGAGGTAGGAGTTCATTCTGCGCTATTTAATTACAAAATTAACTTACAACTTAATACAGAGATAAAGCTGATATATATTTTGCCTCAGAGTGAAATGTTTTCAAAATCAAGATATATATATATTTTAGAAATTATACATTTAACCACTTAAGAAAGAGAAATACTGCCCAAGTGTCTCCTATGTGCTAGTATAGGAGAGAAAAATAATTTTTCTTTTCCCCATCATAAACCTATTTCTTTTCCCCTTGCTAATCTATTTTAATAGCATGTATATCTCCTGTATCATGGAAAACTGAGTAACTCCTCAAAGCGACCCAACCAATCATCTATCACTTAAAATATCATCCTGCTAGAAAAAAGAAAAAAAAAAAACTAAGATGGGTTTGGGATGTCTTATTTATCCAAGTTCCCCTTTCTGTCTCAGAGTCTCTGACTTACTTAAGCTAGGTTCCCATACATATAGGGTGACCCACACTTCCTAGTTGATAATGTTTTTCTTTCTTTCTTGATTTAAGTAAACTAACACTTATGCAAAGTGTATATACATTCTTTTGGGACACTCTGTATGTATTATATGTAGTTATTTTCACTTATTAATCTGTCTCATGGCTATCTGATTATTAGACCAGCCAAAAGAACTGATAGTAGAGAAAAGTTTGCCCCACATATTATACTAGTATAGCAGAACCAGTTATGAAAGGATATCAGGCAAAGTACAGTAAACAAGGGTACACTTGTGCAGATTTAAGTTGATGCTTTTCTATTGATTGGGTTTCTAGACAGTCATCCTTCTTTTCCTAGTACAGAGAGGGAGACACCCCTAAAATCAGGGATTTCCCTTTAAATGAAACGTCTCTTAGAAAAGGGACAGCTTCTCCTGTCGTTTCTTACAAATAACCATTCATGATAACCCTTATGCCAAAGAAACATAGTTGGGGGTGGCATACTTTACTGAACCCTGTCGTGGGTAATTCCACATGCACTATTTTGCTTAATTGACTTAATTCTTATAATAGCTGTGAAATAGAAACAATCTCCATTATATAATGAGGAAATACAGCCTCAGAGTTTAATTACATTGTTGCAATCAAATGCTTAGTGTCTAAGCTGAGATTATACAGTTATTTTTCTGACTGCAAATTTAAAATGCATACTGTCTTTTTCTATAATCTTAGACAATATGGGTCCGAAGGATTAATTTGGTGAAATTAAAGTATTTACATAACTATCTTGAAATTTACTTTCCCAAAGAAGTCCATAAATATAAAACCTATGTCTTCAGATAAAATTTAGTATTTTGTTTTTTCCATATTTTATTAAAATAGTTTAAATAGGTAATAGATAGCATTATTTACTTTTTTTTTAGCTTTGCGAATCTATCCAATTCCAGTATGGGGGCTTTGTAATGAGCACTTTATAATCCAGAAATGCTGCCAGGTTGGAGAAGAAGCCTACCCTTCTATTAAATCAAACTCCTGGTCTGACTTCCTATGTTAGTAGATGGGATAGATGTTCCAAAGGGTCCCCATAGGAATGCAAGTTGATCCTGTATGATTATAACATACTTGTTTTTTTTAAAAGCAGAGTTGATCTCAATATAAAGCTTAGGAAATCTCCAAAAATGAAGTAAAGATGTGTGGAGGAGAAAAAAACAGTGAGATACAAACCATGAGTAGGACCAGTAAAGATTCACATATTCTAATAGCAGTCCTGGGCTCAGGAGACACTGAGGCCATTCCATAAGGTGAGAATGCTGAGTGTTAAGGCAGAATGCTCCACAGAGGCTAAAGAGGTTGTAGATACGTGTACCTTTGGCTGCAGTCAAGCAAATCAAATCCTAGATGGCAGAAAGCCACACTACATAAATATTCAAAATCCTCAAAAGTTATATAATTAAAATGAACTGACAATTTTTTAATCACTTAATAAATGAAAGAGGCCACCATGCATGACCAGAGTCATCAGAAACAACAACAACAAAAATTTAAACTGCCAAAACCTGGAGGCATTAGGATTAGCTGAGGAAAATGTCAAATGTCCAAAAGTAATCTCAGTAAGGAACAAGAGATTAAAAATGAATAAGCAGATTGTAAAAAGACCAATAGAAGTTTTATAAATGAAAAAGAGAATCACTGACAGTAAAATCTCGGTGGCTATATGAAATAACATGTTAGATAGCTAAAGAGATAATGAACTAGAAGCAAGAATGGGAGAATTTGCAGTATTGAAAGAGAAAAACATGAAAATAAAGATACTTATATTTGATATTGTGTTTATTCTAATTGTAGTCTCTGAAAAATAATTCAGAGAGAAGACAAAAGAGGCAATAATGAAAGGGCTAATAATTAGGCTGAAAATTGCCAAGCACTTATGATAGAAACTGAGGATCCTTGTAATTCAATTAGAAAAGTGTAGTTTTAAAACAATCATATTTTTCCCCTTCTCTCAGCAACACTTCATTGACCTGACCTTTGTCTCTCACCTTGATTGTTGATTCCCTGAGAAAGCAGAAGACATTAGCCTGGTTTTAACTAATGGTCCCAAGGTTTAAACCCCTAGCAGGCTAAATATAACATCTAAATTGTTTCAGGCAGGAGTATCCATTTGGCTACCTCTCCTTGCACGAGTTCTGGACCAAAGGTAACTTCAGAGTTCTTTCAGGACCTGCAGGAATGATTTATAATCTCACCTCTGACCAATCAGCTCCTGAAACTACCTGAACCCATTGTGTCATAGATCTATAATCTGTAACCTACACACCATCAGGAAATAGGTTTATTTAGAGCATGAGCTCACCTATCTCTGTAGTAAAGAAAGGAATTAGTTTTAGAATTGGCCACTCCAAACTCCTGCTCATTTATTTATGTTAGCTAAAGCACACAGGCAGACAAGCTTAATTTATTGATGTTAGGCAGGATAGATAGCTGCTAGGGCAGGGAAGTTTAAAGAAGTTAGTAGCCTCGAGACTTGCCATGATAAAATCACCAAATATTCTCATAAATTCCAGAAAAAAGTCACAATGTAAAAGGAGGACCTTGAAACCTATAGAAAGAGAAATTGTAAAGCCCTTGAACCATACCAGGTGAGTGCTCAGACTAGCTGAGTTTTACACTTGTGCTTTATGCCAGGTGTATTCTTAATAAACTCGCTTGCTTTGCTTCAACACTGCTGTCTATCACTCATCTGAATTCTTTCTCATGAATGTTTTAAGAGTCAAGGATGGGAGAGCTTCCTCCAACTCGGGTAGCTCTCCATAACATTGGTGTTTGTAACACTAGGGGTATAAGATGTACTATCATCACAGAAAAATCTAGATGTAAAACATTGGGGTTCTGAAGTGTTATCTATAATTAAAGTTAGAAGACTGAAAGGCAGAGAAAAGAACCAGAATAGTCAAATATATTTTCCATAGCTTCAATGGAAATCAATATTCCTTAAAGCAATATCTTCAAAATTCTGAGACATATTACTACCAATCTAGAATTGTGTTGTTATAACGATTTTTTTTCAAGGTCACAATCAAAGACATTTACAAAAAAGAAAATCAACAGACCTTTGCTAATAATGTACATATGTACATTCTAAAAGATATTCTTGGCAGAAAGATTCTAGAGATAATTTATGAAATGCAGAGAGAAATGTTGATCAAAAAACTGTTAGATATGTAGACTAATCTAAAAAGAACATTTAATTAATAAATAACTGTTAATAAAGACATAAAAATACTAGATCGACCCTGTCCTATACAGTATCTATTAGCCACAAATTGGTATTTAAACTTAAATAGAATTAAGAATCCAGTTTCTCAATCACATTACATACATTCCTAATGCTCAACAGCCACAAGTACTGAAAGTCCTATAAGACATAGTTTATAAGAATTACTATAAATATGGAAACAAAAATGTCACTATTAACATAAAATGATTATCTACAGAGATAACCAAAAAATCTACCAACAAAATATTAGAATTATTGTTTATCAAGGTGACTGAAGATAACTATTAAAAAACATGTGCCAATATACACTCATTACAAATTTTGAAAACAATTTAAAATATAGTATTTAGAATATAAAAACAAATACAAAAAACATGTACTTTAAATAATATTCAAAATACTATGGAAAAAAAGCTTAAAACTATTGAAAGCAATTTTTAAAATACAAATGTAAAAAGAGATAGACCATTCATGAACATGGTCTATTTCTCTCAGTATCATAAAATATCAGTTCTTAAATTTAACTACAGAGTTCATCGCAATTTACTGGGGTTTTTTGAGGAACTTGACAACTTGATTCTAAAACTTATTTGAGAAAGCTATGCATAATGAAATAAGCAAGTCAGAGAAAGACAAGTACCATATATTATTTTACTCACAGGTGGAACTTAATAAATAAGCTGAACTACCAAACAAAATAGAAGATAGACTCATAGACAACACAAGAAAAACACACCACTTTAACTTTATCCTATTATACAATTTTTCTAAGCAGTTAATCATTTTCAACCTCTGAGATTAGGAAATCCTGGAACTATTAGCTCCTAGATCTACCTTCATTGAGCTACCTCTCCATAGCAGATCAATGGACATTCATCTACCATAACTAGTGCCTTGGGTTTCTTTCTCCGATTAGATTAGCAATTCTGAGGACAAGTAAGAGCCAAAATTCTGGAAGGCATAGTATCCAGACACTATGTAAAACTCTATTGAGGGATTAGCTTGTGTGAAATTTATTTACATGGTCAACTTTTTCTAGCACCAAATCATAAGTATCTTCATGCAAACAATACTTTACTCCGTCATGTGTTTTATTCTTTGTCTCACTGTGCATAATTAAACAAAAACCGCTGAATATTTATTTAATTGGAATAGTACTTCATTCCTATTGCCACTTTCACAAGTCCCATTGGTTTCTTGCAGACAGAGTTTTAGTCCCTCCGTACAAAGTCTACTTTTCCATTAGGATAACAAAGATGGCAACGTACATCTGGGCAGTATGGGATTGCAGATTTCTATAAAGCAGCTCTCGAAAATAACAGCCAGGTCACAAATCCCTTTCTCAAAGGCAAACACAGACCGGGTCCTACTTTGGGTCCAGGCAGAAAGCCAAACCCAGAATAAGAGAAGCCATATGTATGTGCTTGAGAGAAAGCTGCCTATGTAAGTAAGGATTTTCCCCAAATAATGAAGTTAAACTTTTGTAGTCTGACCATTACATTTCCATCAGCCTTCCAAAGCATCAAAAGTTTAAGAACGTTTTCCAAATACTTTAAGTTAGTTTTTTTTTTGTTTTTAAAGAAGAAGAAACAGCATGATAAAAGGGCCACAGCCTTCTCAAGACTTGATTAATGCAAAGAGGGCAGCAATGGTATTTAAAGGTTCACCAGTTTCCCTCCACTGGAGTGCAGCTGAAATCTGTTCCCAGATATTTTTAAGCCATGTCCGAAAGAAGAAAGATGTCCAACTAAATGGGAAAGAGCTCATAAAATTGCCCACCCTCATCTTCATTTTTGTGCTTAAAGATGATAAAAACGAGTGAGTGATTCTAGGGTCACGTTAGAAACCATTTTTATACAGGTCAGTGCAGTTCAAGAAGATGGATCATAACCATCTTTTAGGCTTGGGGGAGTCCAAAGATCTAAACAAGTGGTTCTCAAACGGGGAGCAGTTAGCCCTCTAGACTACACTGGGCATGCCCAGAGACAATTTTGATGGTTGAAACTGGAATGGGGGGAGGTGCTACTGGCGTGTCATGATCCAGGCCAGGGATGCTGCAAAACATCTTGTAATGCACAGGAAAAAAGATTTCTCAACCTCTGCCCTTGATACTTTGGGTCGTAATGCTAAGTGTCCCTTGGATCATCCCAATCCGTGAGAAATGTGATTTCTGACCTTGGAGTAACTCACTCTCAGCAGCCATTTGGAGCCACATTCCCACTGCTGTGGATGCCTGTGGAGTGTCTGTTCCTACTTGTGAACTAGAAGGTTCTCCTCCTTGTAGGGAATTATCTGCAGCCCATAGTGCCTACTCCTCTCCCCCAGCAGACCTGGCTCTCAGATCCTGACCTGCTCTGGCCTAAAAAGAAAGGCACAAAAGGAAGGCTAGAGCTGTATTAATTTTTTTTTTTTTTGTCTTTTCTCAGCCCAAATTGAGTGACATGACATTGGGAATTTGCTTTCACCTCTCAGCCAAGTAATATGTTTGACAATGACTATTAAAAAACTAAATTTTGGAAATAGCCTGGATATTTGAATTCTATTTCATTATATACAACTATATGTGTGAACTCCTGAAAAAAAAATTTTAATACCATATAGGAAAACCAAAACATGTTAACATTTTTCTCTATTTGAAAAGTAGTGAAATACATACTTAAATATCAATGCAAAGTGGCCAGTGTTTTTTTTTTCTTGAAAAGAAAAATATATATTCTAGGATGAGGTGCTTCATTAATTTTGGTGTTAAAATAATGGTGGAAATAGTGTCTGCATGTGGTTTTCATCTGTCTGTAACAATCTTCCTGAGCAAATGAGTAGGTTGGAACCTTTGTGTTGGTTCTCCAGTTACTCATTTGAAGCATTACTGGTCCATGAAACCCAAAATAAATTCTGCATCACTGTTCTAGTCTCGCCAACTATCAACAATTCAAAACCAAATAGTCAGGTTCTTGGCGTAAGCACCCTGGAGGTGAGGAATCAACCACGTCATTTTGGCCAGCCCTACTGGAAAGTTCTTTATGTTGGGATGAAACCTAACATTCTCTCCTTGTAATTTCTTGGCTCCTGGCTCTTGTGCTACCCCTTCAGGCTACAGCAACCAGTCAAATCCCACTTCTACAGAACAGCAATAAGTGATGATGGTTACCATGTGCATCCTGAACTTTGTCTTCTCTACCAAGCACAGTCCCTCTCATAATTCTCGTCACTGTCCTCTGAATATCTTCCAGTCTCTATAGGACTGAGCAACTGACTACAGCGAAGTCGAACACTATTATCCTTTTCCTGTTTTAGACATTTCACTCATACTGTTCAGCTTTATGAAATATAAGATTTGTTGGCAGGTCTTAATAGTATTGATACATGAAACTGTAGTCCAATCAAATCAGATATTTAAACTATTTCTTCTTTTAACCCACATGCCCCCTACTATGTATATATCCAATTAGTGGGGTTTCTATTTGATTAAAGGTTAGGATTTTTTTTTTCCATTCATTCCTCCTATATTTTATCTTGTTACTGTCAGCACATTGATCCACCCTACTGAGCTTTGTAAAAATATTTTTCTTATAAGATATTTCAAACATATGGAAAATTAGGGAGACTAACATAATGAAAACCCATGTGCCCAAGCCCAGATACAATAAATATTAACATTATACCATATTTTCTTTAGGTTATTATGTTTTAAGAAAGCCAAATACTAGAGTTGCAGCCCAAATGATGGCTCTGAAACCCAATCACCTTCTCTCTCTTCTCCCTCCATAAAAACCACTATCCTGAAAGTGCTATGTACAATTCTTATCCCAGATTTACACACCTAACCCCTACATATGCAGATAGCTTAGAACATACATATATAAACATTAAGTATAATTTTTTCAATTTCTAATTTCATTCCATTGTTAGAGAACGTAATTAGTATTATATTGAGTCTATACTGGAATATTAAAACTTTGTTTTGCCATAGGCCCTGAGGCAAAAATGAAATGGCAGTACCTATTCCTACTAAATATATCTGAAGCAATTACTCAGTCACTGGCTCCATGACCACATAAGGACAAATATGTGCAGGTTAAAGGGGCAAGAAAAGACAACTTCCACAGTAAAACATTTTAGAGTGCTGTAGTCTTCTTTCTCCTCCCCCAGAGGTATAAGAGCGTTGTGTCTTTAGAGAAAATGAGGCACATTAAGAAGTGACTGGAGAGCTAGAGGCCAATCCTCTGGAGCTTGGAGAGCAACACTATTGGCAGAAAGAAAGGCACATTTAGTGCTAGAGGCGGAAGCCTGGTATGGAGGACAGAGGCAACAGGCCGTCAGCCAGAGTCACTACCTGCATCAAGAGAAACATTCAACTCTGAACAACCACTGAGCATCAATATAGTTGTTGAAAATAGCAGGCAAATTCAAGATGGGAGGATACAGAGGCAGACTAAATACACAGGAAGTAACCAAGTAAGAAAATAGTGAAATTAATCAAACATCATTCCCGTAGGTTAAGTTTTCTAGTGGGGAAGGGAAAAATGAAATTGAAAATATACTTATAGAGAATATGCATGATTCACAGTAATATATATTCTCTGTAAGTACACATGAAACATTTATAAAAAGTAACATGCTTCTTTATATTGATTCTTTGAAATGTATTGATGTATTTTTTTGTACTCTTCCTCTGGTCGTTATATAATTGAAAATTTATAAGAGAATAATTGATTGAGAATCCTGTATATTTGGAAACCATATATTTTTAAGCACTTGTGTTAAAAAATAAACTTACTATGACTCCTAGAAAGATATGATATTAGTAGCCTTTCTTCCAAAAATATGTAACCTGAATCTCATCATAAAGAAACATCAGACAAAATGAAATTGGGGGTTATTCTACAAAGTTACTGGCCTGAATACCTCAAAATGCCAAAGTCAAGAATGACAAAGAAATTGCTAATGACCATTCCAGATTGAAGGAGGCCAAAGAAACATAAAAACGAAGTGTAATGCATGATTGTGGTTTAGATCCTGGACTAGGAGGGGAAAGTGATGTAAAGGTTGTGATTGAGGCAAAAGCAAGAGAATATTATAAACAATTTTATCTTAATACTAGAGGCCCGATGCATGAAATTCATGCAAGAGGAGGCCCTCTTTCCCCCCCCCTCTCCCACCCCTCTCCCTGCCCCAGCTTTGTCCAGAAGGCTGTCTGATTAGCATATTACACTTTTATTATTATAGATGTTTTAAAGCACAGATGAAATATGTGAACTTCTATAAAAGTATACACTGTCAAAATTAAAAATATTGAATAGAAAAAGTAGCACTGAAGAAACTGAAATTATAGTCAACAACTCCCTTGCATCCCCAATAGACTAGATTATTTTAGTTCTGTCAACCATGAAGAAACAGAATAATACTGACAGAAGCTGCCCAAGAATATAGCAAATGCTGCCTAGCCTATTTAATATGGCACAATAATAGTCAATTCTCACCTACATAGTTATAATAGTTGGTTATATTTTGATTGTCCAACTTCTCATTATGATTAATCAGTGAACACTTATTATCATTCTAACAATACCTTTGTTTTAATATCACTCGGGACAAATGTAATTAGATTCCAAATTCATAATAAAATATAAAAAGGTGTAAGTCAATTTCAGTCATACATCTGGATGCAAAAATTCTAACGGTATATTTTTAAAATTAGTGTTATCCAAAGATAGGTCTACATCAAAAATCAATGATTAGGTGATGTCAGTGAAACTTGTGAATTAAAGATCACCTGAAATCCTCTCCTCCATAGGGCAAAACTGTCAGATCAACTTTCTCAGAACCCTGGAAAATTAAAGGTTTAAAGCAATCTGAAAAGCATTTATTAAAAAAAAAAATGGCTCAGTCTCCTAAGAACAATGATCTTTGCAACATTTGAGCTTGGCCTATTTCTATAACTCTCTCTTCAGCTCTATGGTAGCTTTGAAAACCAATAATCCCCCTATCACAGGAATACCAGCAGCCCCTGGAGGGATGGGGTTTCTTCAAAGACCCCGATAACTCATTCATAGGGCTTGTCTTTATTTAACATGACTCGAATTTGCCCAATACAAATAGCCTTTTCCTGGAAAGGCTTGTCTGAGAGATTAAGCAGCAACTGTTTAATATCTCAGCTGCAGTAATGACTGGTAAACAACAAGCTGACCAAAACTCTTGAAAGGCAAAACGGGAGAAGTAGATGATCATAGGAGGCTTTGGAAAGTTCCAGCATGTTCTTGGGAATCTAGAAGGCCATACACACGTGAAGGGTTATGTGCATGCTAAGGAAAAACCTGACAAAGTGCCCTCAGCTGTCACCTCTGGCTGACCATGATTTAAAGCAAATGCGGGCTAAGGCAGAGTTGTAAACTGCCTGGCTGAAAATTTGGAAAGTTGCACCAACACGCACACACGGCCACTTGGCAAAGCCTGGGAGATTGATTGATTCCATCCACTGGAGGAAATCACTGTCAAATCAAACTGAGTAGAGATTTCGGTGGCTCCACACAACACTCATCTCCCCATAAATGTGGACTTCGTGCCACTTGCCCCAGAGCATTGCTCCTGTGTATATCAGTTTCCATGTGAATATCTCATGTCTTCTTCCACTAACTCATGTAACAAACCTTTCCACTCCATGGGCCCTGATGTCTACTATGGTGATGGAAAGACAATCTCCTGCTAGCTCTTTGAACTAAAATCTCAAAATGAGACATACTGGAAAAAATGCCCCTAATTTTATGAAAAGCTAACTTATAAAATTTTCATAAACAAACTGGCATTTGAGCAACAGGACCTTAAATGGAAGGTAAATTTTGAATATATGGATATCAGAGAAGGGAAGCACATGAAAAAGACAATGAATTGGGAGGTACATGAAGAATGGGCAACTAGTGTGTACGTGTATTAGCTTGCCACAGTTGCTAGAGCAAAGTACCAGACACTGAGTGACGTAGAAAGTTCCTGTGTCTCTGTTCTGGAAGCTAGAACTCTGAGGTCAAGGTGTCAGGGGGGTCGTGCTCCCTCTGGAGGTGCTCAGGAAAAATCTGTTTCAGGCTTTCTCTGTGCTTCCTGGCTTGTGGCAGCCAAGGTGCTAAGAGAAGCATGGCATTCTCTGTGCTTCCCAATGTCCCCTCTTTACAAAGACACTTAGTCATAATGAATTAGTGCTCATTCCCAATAACCATTTTTCAACTTGGTTATCTACCTGCAAATAAGACCCTACCTCCAAATAAGGTCATATTCTGAGATACTAGGGGTTACGACTCTAATACATCTTTCTTTGGGGGACGGGGAGAGATGGAGTGACAATAACCCATTTTTAATAAGCAACAGATCAGGGAGAGCTTTATTTAATGGACTAGAGCTGTGGTTTGCCGCTCTGTTGACTGAATTTGCCAACTACTGGGTTAGAGGAATAAATACTGCCTAACAATACTTTAGGTAACAACAAACTTAAATGATTTTAGTTCAGGGAACAAACCAAAACAAGAGAAAGAAAAATCTAGTAACTGAAAGCAAAAAAGTAAAATGTGATAATAGAGTCAGAATAATTTAAGCTATTACAGTTTACATATGCTTTGTTTTCTCTTCTGGAAATTAGGAATTTGTAGTTCAGGTCATGGATGAATTACACCAAACACAGATTTTAGTAAAAAAGAATACTGGAGCTACCAACAGAAGTTAGTTCAACAAAATGGACCATAACAAAGAAATCTGCTGGAGGATATAAAATCCTAGGAATTTTGCATGCCCTAACAATGAACAGCAGATGGTACCAAATCCAAAGAACATTGGTAAATAAAATAGCCAATGGTTTCAATCAGTTGCAAAACTGGAATGTTAACTTCAAATCCTATGTAAACCAGTTTCCAGAGAGAATTTTTTCTTTCTTTTAAGTGAAAACATATTTGCATTTTGATGGCACATTTCTTCCAATGCTTTCAAAGCATTTCTATGAGTAGGTTTTTCTGCTTTATGAGTCATCCAAGGTAGTTCACTTTCAAGTTGGTAGTGTATCATTGTTTTTTGATTATAAATAATAGCGATTATATTTTAGGTATGTTACACTTTCTGGGTTTGGGAGAGCAGTAACCACCATTTATGAAGTTGCAAACTATATAGATACGAACAAACTAGGAAATAACAGACTTATAAGCATACCACCAGGAAGAAGATTCAAACTGTACTAGTTAAAACTTCCTGCAGAATATACAGCATTGGCACAAATCTATGAATCAGATTATGTAAAATTAACCTAACTCACAGAAAACCATTTACATTAACAACATAATGAAATCACTTCTAACGCATGGATTATGTTCTAAAATACAAGCATGAGGAGAAAACTGCATGTTGTCAAAATTCATGCACAATAACCATCAAATCGCCAAAAACTACACTATGTGATTTTGTGCACACTTTCTAACATGGGAATAAATTGTGCTTTCTGCTTTGATAACTACCCAAAACAAAAACATACCAAATAGTTAGCTAATATGAAGTCCAACCTGTAATAAATAAATGACTTTTCATATTGAACTGATATAGTCCAATTTGGACAAGTACTAAGATGTAAATATGAAAACTCCTTATTCATGATTGGAACTCACTATTCTATTACTCAAATCAATAAAATAACTTTAAATAGCAAAAATCAATAAATGGAACTAAAACTAAAAAGCTTTGGCATAGGAAGGAAACTATCGCCAAAATGAAGAAAATATTTCAAACCATGTATCTGATAAGGAGTTAATATCCAAAATACATAAAGAACTCATGCAACTCAGTATCAACACAAACAAAACAACCCAATTAAAATATGGGCAGACAGCTGAAACCGGTTTGGCTCAGTGCATCAGCTAGAAAAATGAACTATTTACTCTAAAACTATCTCATTAAACTGTTAGAATAATTTTGATAAAACACCTTAGAATTCCTTTTAAAGAGGCTTTGTATGAATATTGTGTGTTATCTTAAACATTCTCCTGCTTTAACAAAGTAAACATAGTAAAAGAAAGTTATAAAAATGAGAACAATCCTTAAGCCATCTTCTTAGCAATATTATGCACAGATGAAAACAAAATCAATGCGTGCCAAAAACCAAACAACTAAAGTTCTGGATTAAGTACAAAAAAATAAAACTTTAAATGTCCCATTTCCTTTTCATTCTGACTAGCTTACTTTTGCTTCTGATAATCATTGAGAATATATACAGCATTATCCTAGGATGTAGATGTTTCCTAAATTTAGCATTGTTGCTCTTTGGTGCTGGTAAATACAAAGCAAAGAAGCATGAAATTAATAAGGAATATTGAGATTCTAAATGACTTAATTAGTAAAATTGATGCCCATTTGTTAACAACCTTGAGGATATATCCTTAGTCCAAATATTACAAATTGTAAACACTAAAAATCAGTACAACACATGGTTTATTTTCTGATCATAAAGGGACTGACTATTCATGCTCTTCTGGAAAAAATTGTACATTAAAAATGCAATAACCTGTTTCATCTTAAACAATGCAAAGTACTGTAACAAAAAATAACTAAGGCCGAAACCAGTTTGACTCAGTGGATAGAGCGTCGGCCTGCGGACTGAAGGGTCCCAGGTTCAATTCTGGTCAAGGGTATGTACCTTGGTTGAGGGCACATCCCCAGTGGGGGGCGTGCAGGAGGCAGCTGATCAATGTCTCTCTCTCATTGATGTTTCTAACTTTCTATCCCTCTTTCTTCCTCTCTGTAAAAAAATCAATAAAATATAAAAAAAAAGCAAATAACTGATTTGTTTTTGATTCACAACTTTCAAATCTTAGAAAAGTCTACTTTGGGAACTGTTTGCTTCCATTTTGATTAATGAATAAAGAATGTTTAGATTATCAAACAAATATTGATTCTTCATTTAATTAAACTCACTAAATTTAAGGCACAATTCTAGATGAGAGGAATAAACCAAACAAATATATGTCTGCTCTCACAGAAATTGCATTCCACTTAAGGTTGGAGGGGGGTTGGTAAACAAAAAACAAGTAGTTTTAAAATATGGTATTTTAAAAGGTGATAAGTGTTTTGAAGGAAAATAAAGCCTAAAGGCAAAAAGTGTCTACCAATGAGTGAATAGAGCTGTAATTTTAAGTAGGTTGATCAGACAGGGCTTTGATCAGACAGGGCTTTGATGATAAGATAGTTGAGCAGAGCGGAAGGGAATGAAGACTTGAGCCATAGCTGGGCCTGAGTCATAGGGATTCAGGCATTTCTCACATGCCCTTAGAATACTATTCTTCAAAAAAAATATCAAAAGACATTTTACCAATAACTATTGGTTTTCATTGGGGCAATCTGCAACTGAAATCGTGGTTTCACCCTTCTTACATAATAAAAGCCTAATATGAAAATTGACCAAAGAGCAGAACGACCAGTGGAATGACTGGTTGCGATGATGTGCATTGACCACTAGCGGGCAGATGTTCAATATAGGAGCTTCCCCCAGCCTGCAGACCCCAGGACAGCCAAGGCGGATGGATGCCAGCAGGGGCCCTCCTGGTCACCCTCCAGAGAGAGGCGACCGTTGGCAGCAGTTGGGGGCAGAGCCAGCAAGTGGGTGGTGCCGGGCTGGACAAGGCAGGCGCCCGAAGGGACCCCCCACTAGTCGCCCCGCAGATTGGCCCTGATTGCTGGCCAGGCCTAGGGACCCTACCCTGGCACGAATTTTGTGTACCAGGCCTCTAGTTTTTAATAAATGGCTATTTCATAACCCTTTTAAAGTAGTATATATGATAAGGCTCAACTTTACCTGTTTATTCTATCCTGATATTCAATTCTTTGCCAATCATTTTGTTACTTATGTAAATTCAACAGAAACATATGAGCCACTCATAGACAACTTTACTTAAATTATAGCTACAATTGTGGATTCTCATACTTTCAGACTATAAGAAGAATATTAGGTTAACGTAATGATATATGGCAATTGACACCCAGTGGCATGCTGAAAGGACAATAGATAATAGCGGGGCCTATCATTACCTGGAGAGGACAATGTTCCATCAAATAATTAGCTGCTACTTGGCTTAAATTAATTATTGCCAATCATGATTTTAAGGAAAACACTCAAAAATAGATATCCAGATTTATGTATGCTATATACTCATTTTTTAACAATAGTGAATTTAAATTAAAAAGTTAAAACAGCATATGTTAACCATAAAAGGCGATATTTAGCTCCCATGTTTGCACTTGAGAATCTCTAGCATGGATTTAGAGTATGTGTCATGCGTCAAAATATTAACTTTCACTGAACCATCCCATATACTCTTTAGATTTTAGGGAGATGGATCTGGCTAGAGATGAGCTAAGTGGGAAAACTTTCAAATGGATCCCAGATAGATTTATGAAATCAGGACCTAAAAATGGCCTATTCCTCACATTCCAGATAAAGACTTTGAAGAATCACAAGTCATCATCATCAAACAAGGAATGGGGCAAACTCCAAAGTCATAGAACTAAGCTTGAATTGTCTCACTCCCACCCTTTATGGAGAAGAGAATCAGCCATGGTTAACCACACAGAAGACTGTGCTCCTGGAATGAGACCTAAATTCCCACCACTGCACTCATTTATAAAGAAACTGAAGAGCTGAGATCGCCATCTGCCTGCAGAGGTTTCATGTGAGAGACCTGTTGGATCACTTTTAGCTTTTGAGAGAGAGGGATCACCTGGAAGAGATGCAGGTTTCCTTCTCCATAGTCTACATTTTGCTTATAGAGGCTCATTAAATGTAGATCTTCCTATCAAGGGAATGTACAATTTTGCAAACATTTTTGACAAGCTTTCACTTCCTGCAACAGTTTTAAGAAGCAGTTTGGTATTATCTATCTATAATTTGCAAAGGGAGAAAAAGTTATTCCTTTAACTCTCCATCCTTCCTGGGGTCATACCAAAGGTGTCCCCAGAAACAGAAAAGGGTGGATTCAAAGCAAAGATGAGGTTAACTCTTGTAATCAGAGTAAGTATCAAGTGCTATCCAATGAAAAAGAGCATCCAAATTTATTTCTATAGGGGATATGCTTTGTGAGTGTACCCTTAATAATCTAATCTTAAATGATCCCCGGCCTGACCATACAACTTGGTCATTATCAATGTGGCTCATGAGCATACAAAACAACAGCCATTGGGAAAGAATAGATGCTATTAGGAGCTCAGGAATAATTTGTTCAGCTGAATAAGATGTAAGTATGATAGATAGGTAGTAGGAAAACATAGCAACATCTACCACTGCCCACATGAACACGTTTTTAAGTTTTATTCTCAACCTTAATTACTTTTTAGATTTTTGCCAGTTTTCTTTTTTATTTTTTTCTCCTGATGATGACTAAGATATACCTTGGAATGGGTAGCAGCAGACCTGGACTCTAGTTCTAGCTCTTATGAAATGGGTGGTCATGGAAAGTCTCTTGATCTCTCCATGTCTTGACATCTTCATCTGTCTGTTTGTAGGGAAAGTAAATTGGGTGTTGGGTGGGGGGGAGTGGTTAGAAGGGGTTTTGACTCCCCATATGATATAATGGAGAGGCTGTAAAGTATAACTGAATTACATGGGTTTAAATGCAAGTTCTTCTGACTACTACTGGTGTAACTTTGGAAAACTCACATAATCTTGCTAAATCTGTCTCCTAGGTACAAGGAAGAATAATGATAATGTCCAGGTTGACAGAATAATTATCATGATTGTATATACAAGGCATTTAAACAATGCCTGTCACATTCTAAGTTTTCAATAAATGATAGCCACTGTTTTCATTTTTTTACTGATCATATAAAAATACATGATTATTAATTTGACTGTGATTTTATTCATAACTACAATTATTAATGATACTTTTATTGGTTCCTTTACTAACTTTAGGAAAAACACACAATTCCAGAGTACTATCATTTTCATTGATTTCCAAGGCACTACTTTGCCTTGTCACCATACAACCCATGTCTCCTTTCCCAAAAATAAGAATGCTCCTTCTAAAATTTTCTTTATCCCCCCTTTATCTGATTAGCTTTCTGCTCCATCAGAAATCACATCAACTTGTAAGAACACATACTCTCAACATCTGTTTGATATGTACTTCCACCTGTGAGTCTATTTAACGGGTATTTGGTAAGCTCCTATATCTGCAACAAAGTGAGAGCTAGTGAGGGGTCACCTTGGGTCTTATTCTAGAAAGTGCAAAGATTTTGCTGTAAGAAGCTAGAATGAGGCTCAAGTCACTAGTCAAATAAGACAGACAATATTCTGGGTCAAGGGAACAGCAAGAAAAAAGCCCCCAATTTGGGATTTTCAAAAGAGTCCATGTAAACAATACAATAGAATAAGTAGGTTTTAACTGTGCCAATCACAGAGGGCACAAAGCCATCCAGCCAACACTTGCATCCAGACACTTCTCTCTCCCCCGCCAGGCCTCATCACTGGGCGGGCGGTAGAGGACACCCATGGAGGATGGGATAGGAAAGAGAGTGGAGGTGATCATTACTCCTCAGGCCCTAGCTGGGAGGTGAGAAGACGTGTCTCAGAGTAAAGACTGAGTAGCTGTCATTTAATTTTTGAATTGTGACTGTTTTGTGACATAAACTGACTCAAGGACAACCTACCACTTCAACAACTCTCCGGAGTGGTCCAGGAAAGCCTTCCCCCACTGAATAAAGGTGAAGGGGGCACTGGGAGACAAAGCTTTGATCACATCCCATGAGTCATGCATTCATTTTATCAGTTACACATACCTAATATATATAGGTAATCTGTATTATAAATGTTGTGGTTTGCACATTTTAAGACATCTGCAAATAATTGGGCATGCTTAATTTAAAGGCTAGAGTAAGTTTAATCATACCCATACATTTAGTATGTAATGAGTTCTCGATAAGAAATGGATGGTTATAAGTCTGCATAGGGAAGGCATAGCAGATGCAACTGATGCATCAACTCATAACCCCTAGACCCACCTTTAAGTTCATCTCCAGGTGGAGTGAGAATTTCCCTGAGGCTGAAAGCTTCCCTCCTCACGATGATACCGTGCTGTCTAGTGATACAGAGATAATTATCAGAAAAATGTAAGCAGAACTTGTATAAAAATGATAACAATGGTTCCCTCAGTGGAACAGGAGGGGAAATCGGGAAGAGAAAGTCAAGTAACTAAGACCTCAGTTATGGAAGACTGTCTCCTTGCCTTTTATTCTTCGAAGCAGTTATGTATACAGACTTCAACTGAACGGTGTGTGAGACATGTTATTAAGTTGCAACTACAAGGTGCAGAAAATATTACCTACCTAATTTCCATAGAGCTAAACGCATAAACACACAAAGCATGACATTTTTCAAACTTCTTTTAAAATAAGCCAATTTCTTTTGTTGCGATTTGACCACCTGCTATGATGGTAACAGGACAGATGCCACCTAGGGAAGGAGAAAGAAGCTTCTTACAAGCCTGAAAGGCTGTAGAAAGAGGAAAAGGTTCAGTGGTGATGAGTTGTCTCAAGTCTCCTTTCCAATGTAAGCCAATAGCTGAGGCTGGGGCAGGAGGCCTACTTGACAGACAGAAGGGAAAACCAAGTGAGAGGGCTTTTGCTTGGTTTTCCTGTGGAAAGAGACCACGTGGAGTGGCCACCGCACAGTAAACACTGGGATGCAGCAGTGGAGGAGGGCCTGAGTTTCTCTTTCTAGAATTCCTGCCGGCTGCCCTTGTATGATAGAAAGGGCATCCAAAGGTCTTCATGTACCCTGAGGAAGGACAGCATCTGAGTGGTTCCTTTTGGGGGAAAACTGGAGAAGAGTAGGCAGGGCTGAAAGGATGGAGGAAAGGAAAGAAGCAGTGTCCTGTCATTTAATACATACTCCAGCCATCGGCTTTAGCAGACCAGCAGGTCAAACAGTGACCGCACAGACAAGAGTCACCAAGAGGCAGAGCCCAACAAGGATTTGGGATTTCCCTGCAGATCTGAAAGCTTCCCTATTTCCCTTCTCTCACCCCAGACTCACTGTCCTAAAGGCCACAGTCTTTCCTCGGGAAAGGAAAAGGGGGAAGCACAGAACATGAAAACACCGAGCATTTCCTCACAAAGGGCTCTGGCCCACTCACAATAAAAGAGACATAACCACCATTACATTTTCACAAAATGCACACTGAGAAGGTTGAAACACACACGCAGAAATATGAAATGTGACAGGTCGTGAAATCGCGATGTGGGTTGTGAAACACAGACTTTCCCTCTGAGCGTGTGAAAAAGGTACTCGGGTTTGTCTGGAGACAATTGAGCATGAAGAGAAGGGAGAGCCATCCCTCTCTCCCTCCTCCCACAGCCAGCCCTTCCCCTCCACGCGCCCACGCTGTCCCATTTCTGCCCGCATACATCATGCGTTCATCTTGACAGCCCGCCAGTGTGAAACCAATTCAGCAGAAACACACAAGGTTAACCTTGGGCTAATTAGCTTCAAAACAAACATTAATCTTAAGAGCATGTTCTACATAACAGCAGGGCGTGCGGAATGCCCCGCCTCACCACCGCTTCCTCCCACATCCCCCCTTCCAGCTCTGGAACCCTTCAGCCTTGCCCTCTCTTAATGGGGGTGACCAGCTTCTACTCCAAAACTGTTATTGCATCTTGAGAGCAAAACAATGACCTGAAAATTAAAATATGCGGCAAGCTAACCAGCCAGTTCCACAATGCTGAGCCCGGTCTGTACAGTCATTGTTTTGTGCTGTTTTTTTTCTCGCTGCATCGAATGAACTGAAGATGGTTTCAGCACCAGAGACAAAGCCCTGGTTGAGATGAGAAAGCTTGTTCCTGCCCTCAGAGGTGTCACTGCGGAGGGCAGGAGGCTGTAAGCAGCCACTGCTTTTCCAGCAGGTGGGAAAGTTGGCCCCAGAGGCAGCTGTACTGGCAAGAGAAGCATGACATTAAAAAAAGGGGGGTGGGGGACAAGCAGATCTTGCACTTTGCTGTTTTTGTTGCCTCCTTGGTGAAATAAGATTAATAATATTAAAGGACTAAAATTCTTAGATGTGCCCTAACTGGTTTGGCTCAATGGAGAGAACGTGGGCCTGTGAACTAAAGAGTCCCAGGTTCGATTCCGGTTAAGGCCACATGCCCAGTAGGGGGTGTGCAGGAGGCAGCTGATTGATGTTTCTCTCTCATCGATGTTTCTAACTCTCTATCCTTCTCCCTTCCTCTGTGTAAAATAATTCTTTTATTTAAAAGATTCTTAGATGCAAGCAACAAACACAGGATGGCTGATTTTTTTTTTTTTGGGGGGGGGGGCTTTATTTAAAGGATAATGGGTGCTGCATGGGATCTCAGGGAAGACCAGACAACACCGGTCAAAAATATGTTTTTGTATTTTTTGTTGCCTCTGCTTCATCAGGACACCTTCAAGGTCTGGGTTCCATGTGTTCACATCTTAACTATGAGGGAGGCTGAGAAATTAAAGTGAAAGATGGTCTCTCCCCATTGATCAACTACAAATACTTCTTTTGAAGACTTGTAGGCTGAAATTACATAGACAGCTATAAATTCTATCAAGGAAGAGACCGTGACCTCTAATGCAAGGCTGGCATATGAGGATTCCCAATAGGAGTAATACATTTTCTAAAAGCAAGGAGTAGATGAAAAATATGGGTAAAGACTTATGGCATGTGGCACATAATCTATAATAATGTGTAATATGCTAATTTCACCAGACAGCCAGACATCTTTTTGGACGAAGGCAGGGCTGTGAGGGAAGCCTGGGTCACAGGTGCTGGAGGGAAGCCGGAACTGGCAGCTGGGGAAGGAAGGCCTACTCTTGCATGAATTTCATGCATCGGGCCTCTAGTATATAAATAATGAAGTACTTTCTTCACCCAGTTTTATGACACTCACTTCTCTGGAAACCATATTATATAAATTATATTTGGCAATGGAAGAATACATTTTCTGACTTGTGGATTAGTATGCTTAAATGGTAAGTGTTCATATATAAATGATCAATTTTAAAATAATTAGAATGTAATAATGCAGTTATGATCAATGAGTTTTGAATTCAATGAACCCTTATTTGCTGATTTAGAAGGCTCTACAGTATTACTAATTAGACATTTGTTATATCTTTATTATTCTGAGAATGAAAGTAAATGCCACATAATAAATACCTCTTAATTTTAGATTACCTTCTATAACTTTTAAACATATACATTTTTCAGTAATTATCATTAAAAAATTAGCAATAACCCTCTAAAAAGCATTAACATAAATGTCTCATGAACTTTCATTTAAAAGAAAAATAGTATCTCATTTTCAATAGAAAGCAATGCTATTTTCAAACATGCAAAGTAGTTTTTAATTAGCTCATTTATTATCCTTCATTTGTGCTATGAAATGCTCATGTCTTCCACAAATTATTTGTTTTGCTAATGAAGTAATCATTATCACGGACCAAATTCTCACCCTATTCAATCATCAGAATCCAATAATCTCATTATAAGATGTTATCATTGTCTAAGCAAGGCACTAAAAAAATGGAGGGGAAGATAATTTACCAGCATAACTCTGAGTAATCTTATCTTCTACTTCTAAAATCTTGGCATTTTATAAAGTTACAAAATAAATACAAAGTAACTCAAGATGTTCTGAACCCTGGTTAAGTCCAAAGTAAGCAGAACCTGCAACAAAGCTCCATACACAACACAGGAGGTTTAGCACCCGGATCATCTTTAAACTAGACAACAGAATGATGACACACACAGGTAGAAGGACCAAAGTCACATGCAGAAAAGCCAACTCTCACCTCAACCTCATGTGTGGCCCCATGGCTAGAAATGACATTAACCCAAAGGTTTTAAGAAAAAAAATTATTTTAAAAAATTACACATATAATATTCATTAAAGGGAAAAATAAAATTTGAATGAAAGCCATTGTAACCCTCCCACATAAGTGGACAATGTATTATCACAATATTCCATTGTGAATAATGGATCTACAAAATTATTCACCCAATCCTTTCCTTGGGTATTCAGGTTAGTTCTAGTTCTTACAATATAATGAAATGATGATGAACTCACTATTATGAAGAATCATCTCACTTCATTTTTGATGTTTGAACTCTGACTACTTTCAAACCCCACCTCTCTTCTCCTCCCTCTTGCCCCATATCTGGGCAAATCTGTAATAAAACCTCTGGAACCAAGGTAGAAGTTCAAATCCCATAAATCCATAGGGATCTTCAGCCCAGCCACATTAACAAGCACTCTGTTTGTTCATTTCATTCTGGATGGTGTCATCAGCTGAGTAATACATCTTTTCCTATTTTTTTTTTATTTTTAAATAAATCTTTATTGTTCAGATTACAATTGTTTCTCTTTTTTCCTTTCATAGCTCCCCTCCACCCGGTTCCAACCCCACCCTCTGCCCTTATCGCCCCCAATATCCTCATCCATAGGTGTACGATTGTTGTCCAGTCTCTTCCCACACCCCCACACCCCTTTCCCCCCAAGAATTGTCGGTCCACTCCCTTTCTATACCCAATTCTATTACTATTGGATTGGGGCTTCCTTTATTGTAGAGCGGAGTTGTGTGTCTTGACTAAGACCTAGCCTGTAACCTAGATTGAATCATGTGTCTCAGTTCTGGCACAATCTGTAATGGATGCATCAGTCATGCTGTTACTTGGAATTGTGTCCTCTGCCAAAAAAAAAAGGCCCTAGAATTTATCCAAACTACTATACAACAGGCACTCTCATTGATGTCCCCGGAGACTCCGTCACTTTGAGGCTTTAGCCATCTCCTCTCATGCCACTTGAGTTGCAGGACCATCCACAATGGCTATAGTTGCCCTCATGCTTCTGGTACAAGAAACTGCCCTCCTCTAGCTCATGCCACAGTCTTAGAGTGGCAACTTCTGGCCCCATACTAAACCCTTCTGGAAATAGAGCTTCTCACAAGCCTTAACCCTGTGACTTTCTACACCCAAATGAATGCTATGCCTTGAGTCAGGGTGGCCACAGAGGCCTTCTTATTAAAATGGAAACAGTACTTGCAGATAGAGCTACACCTGGACCTTTTGGTACATTCCAACTTTCCAGGAAGTGGCTTCCCCTCTTCCCATTTTCATATCAGAAACAATGGCATCAGAGGAGGTCTCCCCTCCTCAGACCCAATGGCCACTTGGGAAGCCCATAGCAATCATACTCCAAACGGCACATCAGTGATTAAAGATGGCATCCAAAGGTCAGCATTGCTGACCAACTTGAGACAATTATCTTAGCACTGGTGGATGACCTACAGGATAATCATCTTTTTATGCACATTTTTACACACTCTTGGGCTACTGACAATGGTCTGGCTATCTGTTTTAATCAATGGTGATAGCAATTCCTTATCCAAGTTTGCTCCTATTGCCTCACAGATACTTAAAGTATAAATCAAGGCCACACATGTCCCTACACATACTAAATCCAGAATACCAGGCCTCACAAAGACACTCTTCCTCCTGTTTAGAGTTTCAGATATTATTAATCGTGACAAAGGCACTCATTTTCTTCTCAGAATACACAACACTGGGCTCTGAAGTCATTTCACTTTTACCTTCCTTACCAGGTAGGGTATAGGCCTCTCAGAGTGCTATAATGGCTTATTGAACTTCAAAATCAGGAAATAAGACATGGCACATTTCCATCAATCAGATACTAACCCAGTGTATAATATGACATATATAAATATTATTCAAACATATACAAATCTATATATGAAATATAAGTAAAACTTTGTTACAAATATACACAAAATAATATTTACAAATCGCCTCATATGACTGTATTTATAGCACTGTTTTGCAATAGGAAAGCTTTAAATTTTGTTAAAAATGTATTTTTATTGATTTCAGAAAGGAAGGGAGAGAGACAGAAACATCAATGATGAGAAAGAATCATTGATTGGCTGCCTCTTGCATGTTCCAAACTGGGATCAAGTCTGCAACCCAGGCACGTGCTTCCTGGTTCATGGGTTGATGCTCAACCACTGAGCCATGCTGGCTGGGCAAATTTTTACATTAAATTCAAAATCTTCTAATGTTTCATTTTGGCATGACAAGAGAAATTTAAGGGAGTATTTAATTAATCTAATTAAATATTCTAACTTGGCTTCAATTATTTAGATATGTCAGGTAAAATCCTTTGGGGCTCATTTTCTCAGAAATTACTAATTTAAATAGAGGATTAGGTCTGGAAAAAATACAGCAAACCAACATCCTAGCCAATGCTTTCCCTAAATCTTCCCTAAGAATTTTTTTTAGAGATTTTTTACTTGTTTGCTAAGACTATTTCCTTTACACTTTTAGAGCTCTGAGGACAGATTATTTTGTTTTAGATCAAGTCTAATAATTATATCACTTTAATCCCCAAGACTCATTTTCAACTTGTAAGATAGATTTAGTAGTCTACTAAATCTATTTTCTAAAATAATTCAATTCCAAAGACATAAAAATGATAGCTCTTTTGTGATAGTTACAAATCTTCACTTATATTCCTAGGTCTAAATTAGAATACCATCTACATGAAGTAAATGAAAAACACTGGAGTCACCCAATACTCTTGTCCTGATGCTGATTAAACTGAGTTCCCCTGGGCCACGTCAATAGGTAAATATTACAGATCACATGTGGCTCTGAGAACTCATGTCTATCAAAAGCTTCCAACACTGTCAACCTTTCAGAGGATGATTGAACAGATTACTCCAAAAAATGCCCATGCGGAAAATCTGAGAGTGAAAACAATATTCCTCTAGACTGTTAAAAAAAATAGATTGAAACAGGAGACATCTGTAATATTATCAACAATAAAAAAATATGCATTTAAAAAGATAGATTGAAAGCAAAATGAAATTTAAATCTTATAAACTTGATTCTCTGCCTTCATCAACTAATGAATTATATGAAGTATATACCATGCCTCCCTTCTCATTGATTGTAGGTCAACAGCTTATTAGCACAGGTAGACATTCTGGATGGTTTAGTAATTTGTACAGATGGCTTTAAAGGTCAGAAGTAGCCCAGAGTTTCATTTTGGCACTAGGGGTGACTATCAAGTGATATACTGACCTTAATCCCAAAGTCCAAACACATAAATGGGAAAAGTGGCTTTGTAGAGTTAAACTGAGCCCTCAAAGATAATTGTCTCATATTCTAAGTCCACAAAGTTATTTGAGCCTCCCCCCCCGCACCCCAAATAATTCTTAGTCCATATTCCACTAGGGCTATCTTGTTTGGTTTTATACTCTTTGGGCATGAGGGGTGTACAAAAAGAGAAAATATTTGGGAAGTAAACACCTCGTACTACAGAAAGGAAGGCTTCAGTTCAAGCATGTGGACCAGAGACAGCAAATGAATGTCTCCTGAGCAAGCAGGAATGATCAGTAGTGGCTGTCAAGACAGATTCAGTGGGGGGGGGGGGGGGGGCAGGCAGAGGGACCAGGCATCTTGCTGGTTTACTCTGAGTTTTGTAGGAGGCTTTGAGTCAGAGAGACATGAGTTTGAATCCTGATCCTGTCAATTACTACCTATTTTTAAACCTTGCTGTATCATTTGTAAATAAATGTGCATAATCATCCCTCCAATAAATAATTTATGTGAACATTAAATTAAATATATCCATAAAATAATTTACAAATAATATTAATGATAGCTGTATTTTAGAATATAGCCATGTGTGTGCACACATACACATACACATGCACTCTCAGACATACACACTTATTTATAGCCTATCATGTTCCAAAAAGAATAAGAGGACATTTTTAAAACTCCACACTTAGCAGTAATATAAATTTACAAAATTAAAACAAAAGTGAAAAATTTGGGAAAAGGGCAAATTAAGGAAAGACTAGAAAAGGAAGTCAGGTATGAAATTAGGCCTCAAAATGCGTACAAATGATTTTTTATTTCATTAAACTTGGGTCAGAAATTTTACTTTGAATCTTCTCACAGGTATCTTGAATAGGAAACCTGATAATTTTAAAGATCATCAGGAACCAAGAAGTATTAAACCAGTTATTATTCAGATGAAGCAAAATTATTCTTTACTTAGCATAATAAACATGCACAACCAACAGAATGGTTAGTTCTGCCCAGGTCCATCAATGTCTTAAAATCCCCTTCAAAAGAACCCAATGCCATCATGCCAATCCATTTGTAGTACAGAGGTGTTATACAGGGTGTCTCCTCCAAAAAATGAATATATACAGTACTTTAATAACTGATAGCTCAATTTTGAAAATGAAATGTATCTTAATAAACACGGCCTTTATAATTATTCAAACTGTGTGTATATATTTTGGAGGGACACCCTTTATATCAAAATACATACCATTCTTTTAAAAAGTCTCTTAAATCCTGAAGCAGGGTGACAATACAGAGAGGCACATAAATATGTATGTGGCTGTGGAGGTTTGAAACAAATCTCCACAAATTCCTTGCTTCTCCTCCCTCTCTGATTTCCTTCTATTGAGGGCAGGATGGGCTTAGTGATTCATTTCTAATAAACAGAATACAGTGGAAGTGTTGGTGTGAGATTTCAGGGACCAGGTCATAAAAGGTAGGCTTTTATCTTGTTCTCTTTTTGTGGATTTCTCACTCTGAAAGAGTCCAGCTGCCATGTTGCAAGCTGCTGCATGGAGAGGTTCACTTGACAAGAACTGAGGTCTCCCACCAACCAAGAGTGATACAACTGAGGCTTCCGATCAACACACGACAGAGCTTGGAAGTAAATCCTGCAGCTCAACAAGCTTTCAGATGACGGCAGCCCAGTTTGACCTCCTGACTGTAAAATCATGAGATGCTGACCTAGAACCACCCAGTTGAGCTTTCCTCAAGTTCCTGACCCACAGAAATGGAGTTGATAAACATTATTTTAGCTTGGTTAGTTTTGGGGTTGTTATAACAGAAATAGATAACTAACGCAACTGCCTTCAGAGATCAAGACTGGAAGACTTAAGTTGTTTGTAATTAATAGAGAATAACATACTAATAGTGGTTTCCTAAAGACAAAAGCAGTATTTTTACATTGAATCTCTTTCAAGCTTTTGCAAGCTTCTACTTGTGGAAATATAGATATGCACAATTTAATGAGTCTAATTCAAAACACTGAGTTCCTTTTCTAGGTCAAAGTGTTTCTGTTTTTCTTCCATTTCCAACTTTTTTTTTGAGAACGACTTAAAATAACACTAATATTAGAAGATGATTGGATTCAAATGCTTCAGGGTAAATGTAATTATATTTTAAATAATACACAACAGTTGTACAAAGGGAATGATTTGAACGCAGCCATAAACCTGTTGCAGAAAGTAAAAGATCTAAATCGTCAATAGATACCATTCACTGGCTCAGTTTTAATACACAATATTTATCGACTCCTAATGTCTTAGGCACTAGGCTATGTGGAAGCATCTGAAGCAAGAAAAAGTCTCTAGGATTCTCTAGCTATGGATCCAAAGAGTTTACACACTATATTGCTTTTTCGGTATCCTGCCTCTTGCTACTGTTGCCATAAACTCGTCTTAGTTCAAGCTGGCTTCTATAAAAGAATGCTATAGACTGGGGTGGGTGCTTATAGAAAAATAGTAAATTATTTCTCAAAGTTCTGGTAGCTAGGAATTCTAAGATCAAGGTGTTGGCAGATTCAGTATCTGGTGAGGACCCACTTTCTGTTCATAAACAGCTGTCTCCTGGCTGTGTCCTCACATGGGGGAAAGATGAGTGAGCTCTTTGGGGCCTCTCTACAAGAGCACTAATTCCATTATGAAGGCTCCACCTTTAAGACCCAATTACCTCCCGAAGGCTCCACCTCCAAATTCCATCATACTAGGGATTAAATTTCAAACTATGAATTGGGGGGGGGGGAGGAGGGGAGGAAGAGGCACAAAATTCAGTTGTAGTAGGTTCTTCGGAGTCAGAAACAATTCAGCAAAGGGTCCTGCTCAACCATTGATCCAAATACAGCTGGCCTAGACTGGAGACAAAGGACATTAAATCAAGAGCCTCCTGAACTTTTCCCCAATGTCATTCTGCAGTCGGGAAACAGACCCTACATGAAAAATTACCCCAGTGCTCCCCTGCCAGTAGGCTGCTGACATTTGTCCACATTTCTCTTTTTATCTTTCTAGCAGTGATTCAGAACACGGGGACAAAAAGTTCTGAAGTTCAGACTAGCTAGGTCTGTTGATGTTATTATGCCTTTAATATAAATATATATGTATGTATGTATGTATGTATGTATATATTATACAGATTGTCTTTTCTTTTTTTAACCTAAATTTAAACTTATGAAATCAAGGCAAACCACCACAAAGAACTGAACTTGGAAGTAGATTTCGCCTTAATCTCCTTCTTTAGAGTTCTTCAGCTTGGAGGAAAATATATTTGTTTAAATTAGAAATCTGTATCTCAGCAGTAGCTACTTACAGTGAGGTTATTTTTAGAATTCAAGAACCCTTCATACATGTACGGCCTAAGAAGAGAATAATTTATCACCACCACTGCTCCCGCCCACTGACATACATCATATGACTTGGAAGGTAATTAGGACTTTTTCTCCTACGACTAATGGTGTAAATGCAAGTGCTGGATTTCCAAGAGAGACAAAAGAATGCACAGCATGAGACGTGTTGGAACACGGCCGCCCCAAATTTATGCTGCCCCTATATATTCATCTTCTTCTGAAATGGGGATGTCAAGACAAGCCAATCTTTTCTGCAAACTGCAGCAGCAGCCAACAGCATCGTGAGTGTGTAGTATAGTCCAAGCTGTTTAACTTGACCATGAAACAAGGTCTCCTCTAATCCTTCCTCTCAGGCCTTGACCTTGGCCAGTGTCTCCTCCACTGGTAATCACATCCCCTCATCTGTTAAATGGAAAAACTCTTACTCTTCTGCAGGGAGGTGATGATGGATTAAGTATCTACCATTTGCCAAAGAATCACCAATTTTCTCTGGGGAAATATCCAAAGCCTCTGTGAATGATAATGTGCCTACCCACTGTTTTTTTTTCTTTGTAAATTGGCAATTCCTTAAAAAATTAAGGGCTTCAGAAAACACTGGCCAGAGACCTCAGTATTCCCAAGGTGTGAATCACAGCACAGAATATTTCATTTTGATCTTTTGATGGGAATACACTCTGGTTTCTTCTTTAAAAAACAAAAAACAAAAAACACAAACAAACGTCGTGCTGAGTAGATTCTCTATTTTTACAAACAGGACAGCCCCCAATGCTTCCAGGCCATAAGCAATAATGTAGGAAGTATTTTTTAAAAGTTAAAGAAGGCCAATGCCATCAACAGCAGTGACATTTTTTAACAAATTGAGGGTGTTTATTAAACTTTCCACCATCAGTAAACTTAGATCCCCATTGACAGAGAATGTTTCAGGAGAAGATGGATACACCCCATGACTGTTGAATGACAATTCTATTAGCAAGACATACAGCGTGAAAGGATCTTAAGGCTTAAAGTGGCTGTTCCAACACTTTACATGGGACCAGGGAGCCAGAGACTTTATGAGACAAACTCACTCAATTCACATTTAAATCTGATCTTCATTTCTTTTTTCAATAAACCTATTTTTAAAGTAGTTATAGGTTGACAAAAAATTGAGCAGAATGTATAGAGATTTCCCATATATCCATCCCCTACCCCATATGCACAGCCTCCCTACTATCCACACACTGCACCAGAGTGGTACCTGTGTGATAACTGATAAATCTACTATGACAAATCATTATCATCCAAAGTCTACAGATTTATTACAGTTCGATACATAGGTTTTAACAGATGTATAATGATACGAACACCAGAGTAGTTTTACTGTTCTAAAAATCTTTTATATTCCATCTATTCTTCCCTCCTTGCCACCCCCCCCCCAGAAAGAAAAGCACCCAGCAACCACTAGTCTTTGTACTGTCTGCATAGTTCTTTGCCTTTTCAAGAATGTTCTATGGTTGGAATCATGCTATATGGAAGTTTTTTTTTCAGATTGATTTTTCTCTTAGTAATATCTATTTAAGGTTCTTCTATGTCTTTTCATAACTTGATAGCTAATTTCTTCAGTGTTAAGCAAAGAGTCCATTCAGACAATGGACTATTACTCATTTATTTACTGAGGACTCTTGATTATCTATTTACTTACTGAAGGACTCTTGATTGCTTCCAAGTTTGGGTCAACTATGAATAAAGTTGTCATAAACATTTGTGTGGTTTTTGTGTGAACGTAAGTTTTCACGTTCACTTGGGTAATGCCAAGGAGTATGATTGCTGGATCATATGGAAAGAATCGGCTAAGTTTTATAACAAACCACTGAATTATCTTCCAAAGTGGCCCTAATTTTTTCTTTTTCCCCCAGAGGGAAATTGCCCCAGGCCTCCCAATTCTTCTATCTGCACCTTCACCTCTACAGGATGCCCCTGAAAAGAGCCAGGCCTCGGACCGGGACATCCCTGGCTCCTGATCTCTGGGCAGGGGCCCTAGAACAGATGCCAGCTTGACCAGTGCAGCCCTAACCAAGTGGTCAGAAACCCTATCCAGAGGCCTCCCAACATCTGTTTCATGTCAGAAAGAGGCTGCGTCACAATCCCGGTTCAGAGAGGAAAAACTGCCGCCAAGACAACACACTGAGTGCAAGCCAAACTGGAGGAGTCAGAAGATTCACAAAAACGCTTCGGCAATTTGCATGCGGAGCTGTCAGGGTGGCTCATCAGTAACTAGCTGGTTATCTTCCATCAAGCTCCTTAGGATTTTCTCAGTTTGAGAAATACCTCACTGTCATCAGCCAGGCTGAAGCATTTGGAGTGAGAAAAAGTCTCTAGAGTTCACTGTGGAGGAATTCAAACTTACACATGCTCATGAATTCTTAATTGGATGAATGAATGGACGAGAGCGTCATTCTACCACCACCACCCACAGCACGCAGGCTCAGAGAGCCCTCTCCCAGAGAGATTCACATTCATTGTGTACCCTGAGAGGCAATGCTGAACCTGTCAGCTCAAAAACAAGGACACAATGATGAATCGCTGTCACTTGGCTCTGCTCAGGATTCTCTTAAAGACATATCACTGCCAGAAAATGTCAACATGTTGATTCCAGTCTAAAGAGATGTAAGAGTAAACCTGGGACCAAATACAGTAACGAAGTGCATAGATCGTTAACACCCACATCATAACTGGATGGCCCCGATTAGAAACTTATATAACAGATGTAACTATGAAAATTGGGACTAGTACACTTTTATTTCCCTGGCTGGCCTTGATTGTAAACATGTAAAGTACACTTGTTTTTACTGAGAATTTTTTGAGGATAATTACCTTGTTGACATAAAAGTGTTGAAATTGTACTTTTTAAAAAATATATATTTTTATTGATTGCAGAGAGAGAGAAAGAAAGAGAGAAACACCAATGATGAGAGAGAATGATTGATCATCTGCTTCCTGCTTACCCCTACCTGGGGATCAAGCCCACAACCACCATATACTCATGACCAGAATCGAACCTGTGATCCTTCAGTGCACAGGCCAACATTCTATCCACTGAGGCACGCCAACTAGGGTGAACTTGTACTTCTGATTAAGATGCAGAAGAGAAGGTGAAAGTACAAGCTCAGGGGCCTGTGTTGGATAAAGTGATCAAGAAGATGTGACCTCTTGTTTGACCTGTATGCTACACAGGCAATTAGAGGCGCCCCATCCCCTCTTCAAGTCTTCAGAATGTGTGCTCATTTGCCTTTCTCACTCCCGGGAGCTGCTCCAAGGACAGAGCCTTGAGACAGTAATTGGTGTTAGATTATCTGGACTGAGTGCACGACTGAACTCAGTTCAGCCCCCACCCTGTGAACATAACCTGGTTAAGGCCCCATGTGTCATAACAGAAACTAGTTAAACTCCACTGGGTACAGGACTGAACCTACTTAAACGTCCACCCCATGAACATGATTGAACCTGGTTAAGGTCCCTCGTGTACATAACTGAACTGAGTTAAGAACCCTTGTATACATGACTGAACCCAGTTAAGAACCCCCATGTATACATGACTGAAGCTAGTTAAGATCCCCTCTATACATGACTGAACCCAGTAAGGTCCCCACATGAATATGATTGAATCTGGTTAAGCCCCCACCACCCACCCATGCCCATGTGTAAGACTAAACCCAGTTAAGCCCCACCCCCACTCATGTATTTCACTACCCACTAAGGCCCCTATATAAACTTTGATGCACAAAACTACTCAGCCTATAGCTGCCCAAGACAAGCCTAGTCATTCCCTTGCTTGTTAAATCTGCCACCTCCTAACGTACAGTGTATTGTTTCTTCCATTCTCTCCCTGCCTCCTCATGGGGGT
>PVJN01023341.1:0-32405 GCA_004026805.1 Lasiurus borealis | reverse complement strand
AAAAAAAAAAAAAAAAAGAATAATATACAAGAACTCAACAGTATATTAAATGATCTTGAGAATCAAACTAAAGATTTGAAATATCCAGGAAGGAGAAAACTCCCAATCAGAAGAACAAAAATGAAAAAGAATCCAAAAATAGGAAGATAGTATAAGGAGACTCTGGAACAACCTCGAATGTACCAACATTTGCATTATGGGGGTGCCAGAAGAAGAAAGAGATCCAGATATTAAAAATCTATTTTAAGAAATAATGGCAAAAACTTCTCTACCTAGTGAAAGAAATAGACTTGCAAGTTTAGGAAGGACAGAGAACCCCAAACAAGAGGAACCCAAAGAGGACCACACCAAGACACATCATAATTAAAATGGCAAGGGCTAAAGACAAAGAGATATTCTTAAAAGCAGCAAGAGAAAATTGGTTAGTTACCTACAAGGAGTGGAATGAAATATTCAAAGTGATGAATAGTAAGGACCTTCAACCAAGATTACTCTACCCAGCAAAGCTATCATTTAGAATTAAAGGTCAGATAAAGAGCTTCATAGACCAAAAAAAATATATATATATGAACAACAAAAATGGCAACAAATACATATCTATCAACAATTAAACCTAAAATCAAACAAATAAGAATTATAATGAACAGAATAAACTGGTGAATAAAATAGAATCAGAGGCATGGAAATGGAACAGAGTGATGATTCTCAGAGGAAAGGGGATGGGGGTAAGAGGATATTAAATATATATATGCATTACCTATAGAGAGACAACAGGGTAGCGAAGGCCTGGGTTGGGGTGGGAAGTAGATGGTGAGAAGCTATGGGGGGGGGAGAGGGACATATGTAATACTCTCAAAAATAAAGATTTTTAAAGCAATATTTTTAAATCATCAAAAAACAATAAAAGCAATATGTAAATTAATCCTCAAAAGTCTACTTAATTTGATAGTTATTTGAAAAAGAGATAATGCCTCTGCAATAATTTTAATTTAATAATAACTATGATTACCTTATTATTTATTATTATGTATGACCATTCTTCTGGAGACAAAATTAACAGAGATGGATCTTGAAATGTGAGGATGAAGGAAGAGAGAGAACCCTCAGAGTCTAGTAAAATGGTCCTATTATGTAAATAAAGTGTCAAGAATCACTCTCAACTCCCCACCCAGCATGACAGCCCACCTGTGCCCCTGCTATTCCTTTACGTAAATCTCTGGATGTTCCCTTTTCAGCCCTTACTGCCACTTGAAATTATATCAAACCATGTGTGATGGTTTGATTATCACTGTCTTTCCTAGCTTCTATGAATGTAAGGAGAATGGATATTTTCCTACTTGTCTGGCACATTGTGAATTCTCAATATACATTCAAATAAAGTCACTGAATAAACTATTAGAAAATGATTTCCGAAGTTAGTTGAATTCTGATTATTTTTCAAGAATGAAAATGATCATATTTTTTTCTATCTTATAAGGAAAAGTTATGTGATGCATAGTGTGTTTGCAAGTGCCTGGGGAAAGACATACAGTGCTAGGAACAGTGCAGAAAAATGACCTACACTGGAGATCCCACAACAAAATCTAGATTCTTGCTCCCTTTAGATGCATTATAGGAATGTGTAAAGGCTAAATTTCTACTATCAATCTTTTGCATAGAAAGTACATTATTACATACGAGAGGCCAAGTGCACAAAATTCAGGCACCCGTAGGATCCCTGGGCTTGGCCATCAGTACCTTCTGGCTGCCAGCTGGGGCCTTCCTTCGTTCTGTGCCACCCCCTGGTGGTGTGTGCATATCATAGTGAGTGATCGAACTCCAGTTCTCCCAGTTGAACACCCATATAGATAAAGTACAGACTGGCTAATCCAAGGTAAGCCTTATAGAAAATCAAACTTTTCTATTTGGAAGGTAGTTTACTATAATTTTTTGAGGAACTGTCCAGGGGTAAAATAAGACAAATGTGAATTTTCCAAACATATAAAAATGTTAAAATTATATTGGAGGCTCAAATATCATTCAATGTAGGTAACTTTAGTTATTTCTAATTTACTGAGTTCTGAATAAGCAAATGATAGCAGATAGTTCATATAAACTTCCCATATCTGTTTATGTATAATTATCCACTAGTGTTTTAGTTCCTGGTTGGACTGCATTCTGGGTGCTGAAAAGTGTTTCTGCTCTATAAGTGTTTTTGTGTCTTGTGGAAAATTGGAATGTGGAGTGATTTGGAATCACAGTATTCTTTTTCTTTAGCTCACAAAGACCTAATCAGACAGCAAAATAAAGTAGGAAGTCCATCTTATTAGTCATCAGCAGATCAAGGATAAAGATCCAATTTATATAAATGATTAGATGCATTAACCTTGTGTAGCTAAGTTAATCTGGCCTTATTCATATTGTGCCACATAATATTAACTGCCCTACCAACATTCAATCTTATGAAAAGAAGTAAAGAACAAGAAGTATGCTAACTGTGGAAATTACTAAGGAGCCACATAATATTTGCTCTTTTATTACTGAATACAATGAAAACAGCAAAAGTAATAGGACTAAAATATACTGAAAACTCAATTACCATTAGAAAATCAGACTATCAATCATCAGATGTTCTAGATGTGACCTCAATTTAGAATTAAATATTGATGAAAAAAGGTTTAATTTTTGGCAGACTGGCATGGCTCAGTGGTTGAGCATCGACCTTTGAACTGGTCAGGACACATGCACCGGTTGTGGGCTTGATCCCTGGTGTAGGGCAGGCAGGAGGCAGTAGATCAACGATTCTCTTTCATTATTTATCTCTCTGTCTCTGCCTCTTCCTTCCTCTCAGAAATCAATAAAAAATATATATTATACAAAAAAAGCTTCGTTTTTGGAAAGATTTTACTTCTTTTTTTTTTTTTTTTTTTTGGTACTAAATACGCACAGGACACACAACCCAGAAGAAGGGTCTAAAAATCTGATCTTGATTTAACATTATGGAAAACTAAAACCTTCCAGATATGATAGAAGGAAACTTTACCACTGTTTCAACTCCTCACTATATTTATGACACCGGTTAAACTGTACAATCGCCAGCTGCCAGAATTCATTAGGATTATGTGAGAATCCTCTCGTAACGTCTCAGAAACCCATTGTTTGATTCTCAGTCTCCATCATTTCTATCAATTAAGATGAAACGAGCAACAACTACCTACTTTTGGATAGAGGCAGCTGGCATTGACAGGTAAGGGCCATTACTGGATTCTATTGGGCATTTGTGTGTGGGGAGGAGTATAAACACAGTATCTTAGATGGTATGACTGGTGCACTGAAGTAATAATGGAAATGCTTTTTACTCTGGCACACTGTTTATCAGTTGATGCATGTGCTCTTCTAGGAGAAAAATATCAATTTTTGAGCTTTGCCTTAATACTCCAAACTGCGCCTATTGCTTATGGTGATTGAATGCTGAGCATCATGGAACGTGCTGAAGATGAAAGCAGTAAAGAATTACATATTGCTGCATCCAGGGATGGTAGGCAGAGTCACTGGGCAGAAACAGGATTTATTTCCAGTATGATATGATAATGATCATATTATGAGCTGGTCCAAGATAGAACCTTGTCAAAACTCAGAAAATGGGAGACTGTTTCAGAAAGCCATAAATTGGTAATTTGGAAAACATTTTCTCTAGTGGATAGTCATTTATGGAAGGACAAATGGAATTGTGTTGTTAGGTTCAGTTTAGAACTATTATTTTTTTTTGGTTAAGTTATTTTAGAGTAATTACTACATGTAGATTTTTAGAGTCACAACATTATTAATGAGCCTTTTGTATACAGGGCATATTTCTTTGTCATCTGGAAAAAGCAAGTGTTATTAGCCTTTTGGGGTTGTAAAATTTAATCAAGCTTTAATTGATATTTTAAGGCCCTATAAAGTTTCCCTTAATCAAGATTTCATGGGGGAAAAAAAGTTAGTTTTATAAACTAGTATCTCTCCGCCAAATATACCAAAGGACAGCTTTGGGATAACTCATTCTTTTGATTTAATACAGTTATTTTTCCAAACCTAAAAGAATTTTATTTTTGACAATTTAAGTAATGGATATTGAATTTAGAGAAGGGCTATGAGAGGAAAATTAGTGTTTAGCTATAATTCTCATCTGTAATTTTTGTTACTGCAGTCTAAAATCAAGGATGGAGGGAAATGAGAATACGAAAAAAAACACAAATAAATAATTTATTAGTATAGACATAAAATATGAAAATGCTTGGGAACTATAATCTTGAAAATGAAAACCCAGTATGATACACAAAACAATGAACCCTCCCTCTCTCTCACTCTCTCTCCTTCTCCTCAAAATGCCCACATCCTAATCCCTAGAATTTGTTACCTTGCTACTTTGCCTAAAACCCTGAATAGGTCAACTTACTTAGCAAAAGGCTATTTTGCAGATGTGATTAAACTGAGCATTTGAGATGGAGGAGATTATTCTAGATTATCAGAGTGGGATCAAGGTCAACAAGAGGTTCTTTCAGAGAGTCGAAGAAAGAGAGTGGCTATGGACAAGTAGAACTAGAATAATATAATCTGAGAACGATAGCAGGCAATTGATGGATGGCTGCAGCCAGAAGCCAAGGAATGCAGGCAGCCCTTAAAAGCTAGAAAACACAAGGAAACAGACTCTCCCTAGAGCTTCTGGATAGAACATCGTCCTCCCAGCACCTTGTCAGACTTCTTACCTACAAAACTGCCAGATATTAACTTTACGTTGTTTTAAGCCACTACATTTGTGGTAATTGTAACAGCAGCTACAGGAAAGCAATACACCCCACTCATTCACTGTTATTGGAAAGCAGCATTGTAAAATACAAATATAAGAGCATGCCTAAACAGAATTTCAAAATTAAAAACATTGTTGAAAAACCTACTGGCTGTTTACCTGTTTGAAAATTATAGCTACTCTTGAGTTGGAAATCAAACCAAAAAACCTGGACAGTTATACAATTGAATTGTTTGAACAACTTGACAACTGAATTCATTACCTATTTAATAAAAATATATGCTTTGCTACCCCATGGCAATGTAGCAAATAGATAAATGGAAACTGGCCCAACAGGACAGCAGATCTGGAAAAGTGGAAAGACCCCTAAGACCCTAACCCAAACATTTCCACTCTTCCTCAGTGCAGTTACTAGCTTTTAACTTGAAAAGGCCATTTAATGTTCTTAGTGCTGTTTTTTGTTCTTGGTGTTTGTTTTTTTAATCTGTAAGATGGGAGTATTTACTGACGAATTAACAGTAAAACCATGTGTGAAAAGCAGAGCGTGGAAGAGTGCATGTGGTTAGAAGATGTTAGATGCCACAGACATGTTCACATCAAATCTGATTCACAGAATCCTCTGCATTCCGACATTTCTATTTTTCTCATGGCTCACCATCATTTCCTTTTCCTTTTACTTTGGGAGACAGAATGCTGCTTTCATCTTGGAAGTGTTTTCCCCAAATTACAGAGTAGCTCATAATTTTTGCCATGTATTTTCATGAAGGTGCTAGAAATCCACTTGATTAAATGTTGGGGACCCACCTGCTCAGATGCATACGCGAAGAAATGAGGTCTGAGCATCTAGTTAGGAACAGCTGCTGCTATCTGTATCCCCTTCTTCACTGTTTCCTGGCATCTCCCCAACAACTTAAGCCTAAATCCCCAAAGCATGTACTAGTCAGGCACAGCCCACAGATCTTTCTGCTCAATTATGTCTAACATTTAAGCAACCTGATCCGAGCTTTCCGTCTGTATTTTACATGTAAATATCAATGAAAACTTGAATCCCAAAAGTAAAGACTTAGGAGAAGTGTCTGCTCAGGGGTGGGGGAGGGGACAGTAAAGGCGAAAGGGAGTAGTAAAGGGGGTCAAATAACTGGTGATGGAAGAAGATGTGACTTTGGGGGGTGGACACACAGGCAATTATACAGGTGATGTATCATAGAATTGTACCCTGAAACGTACATAATTTCATTAACCAATGTCACCCCAATGCATTTAATTAAAAAATTAAATTTAAAAACTATAATGAGGAAATACAAATAAAAGAGAAAATCTTTTCTAAAAAAATAGTAAGAGTAAAGACTCCCCCATACTCTTTGTCCTAGCTATTCATCGAACTTTTATTCAGCATACCTTTGTGCCAAGCACTTGGTCATGCCAAAGGCAATCAAAGCTGAGTTTTTGCTTCATGTAGATGCTTATATATACACTTCCAGTTCTATCTCGGAGTCTACCCATTCCTTCCAAGTAAAGTTAACACATTGAACTTCTGACTGGTCTTCATAAATAAAAAAAAAAAAAACATACCCAAAAGTATTCTCATCTCATTCATATTTTAACAGCTTAATACCCTCCTAACATTTTCCTTTTTTTATTGACAGAGGTATAATGTGTGTGGAATAGACACACTCAACACCTCTGAGCTACAACTAGTGTAGTCAAAAATGTAAGGTGTGATAGCTATTTTGTTTTGTGGTTCTTCCCTTCATCCCCTTCTCCTAAGAGAATTTTTATCTGACTCTTTATATACATATCAATCTGGGGAGGATTGCCCATCGGGATACCCTTGTTTTCAGGGCAATAATATGAAACAAGTTAGATAGATCATTGCACTACATCCTCACTGGATGCAGTTTGCTCATGGGAGAAAACCTACACCTGGGAAGGAAGAAGTCTGTTTCCTCTCTCATTATATAGCTCAGTATGAATACACAATAAACTGACTGCAGCTATTGTTTTTGACTGGTGGTAACACATGATCTAAGAGAATAAAGGCTTTAAAAAATAAGAGGTTCTGAAACTTTTGGAAAAAGACACACAAATTAAAAGTACTGATGATTATTGAAATGTTTTAATATGTTCATAATTATTTAAGGACTATATTCTTAGTTCACGATCTAGTCATGATTATTTTTCCTGGTGAAAGAGTGAGAATTTAAGCAAAGGAAGAAAAAATATTGAATGCATAAAATATCAAAGGAGATAAAATAGTTTATGATCAAGAGAGAGAAAGGAGAAATATGTAAGAGAGTGGATATTATTATATGTAAGCATTTAGGTTCACATGACTAACAACAAGCCCAGATTTTTCAGAGCATAGAAGACAAACAAATAAAATGCCTTTATACTACATATTTATAAAGGCTCCAAAACTACTTCAGACAGCATTAGTGAGAACATTATGCAAATAATAGTAAGGATCATGAAAAAAAGGAATGACAACCCAGTATAGGACTGTGATGTGAGTAGCCTATGCAAGAATGAAGATCTGTGCATCCAGGAGAAAGATGGTTCTATTAATATTCCAAACACACTATAATTTTCCATTATTTATGACTTATACATATGAAATATACAATTTATAGCTTGTTGCTTATACTCATGCTTGAATTAACTCTAGAGAAATTTGCATATAATTCTCATTACAGAGTATGGATTCAATCCTTGTCAACAAATTCATAGGTTTAGTAAATTTATGAATTAAAGATTCCTGGCTGCTATTGACACATATATATGCTGGAGTTAATATATACATATGCTGGGGATTAGTGGTCCATATCTATTACCAACATAACTCTGGTGCCAGAATTTACCAACTCGCACAAAATGATTTTTAAAAAGTGTTTCTATTGATTAAGCTTTATGTCATTGCCCAACTATACTACAAATCATGCGAACCAGTAATTCCGTGTCCTTCTCCATCTTCCTCACTCAAGTTCAGTTGCTTTTAATTCTAAAATAAATCTCTGATTTGTACTTTTCTCTCCCTGCTAACTGCTAATGTCTTAGTTCAAGCTCTGATGTCTGTGCCAAACTCTTCATGAATTCCCTTCCTCAAGTTCAATGCGCATTCATTGTACTTCTATGTTCCTATCATGGAGGTCTATCAAAATGACAATGTGATAATTTCCCTCTTTTGTTTTAAACCCTCTAGGAAATGCACTTTGTTTTCTACAGAAAACAAACCAAGTGACTTACTGTGTAAAGACTAACCCTTATGAGGTGGCTCATCTGGAACACTTTGACATCTAAAATATTTTGTTGCCTTCCTACTCTCTTAATTTGTGCTCCTTCCGATACTCTAAACATCTTAGTTTCCCTGAAGATCCCCATTTGATCTGCTTACGCATGCTTTGCAGACACAGCTTTCCTTGCTGTATCTGCATTTATTTCCTGTTCTCCACAAGTTGAGTTTCTATTACCAAAAATTAACATCAGTTGTTACCTTACACATAAAGCTCACTGGGTTTTGTCCAACCCTTCCTTCCCCAGCCTCCTTTTCCAAATTCTTAGAACCTCACCATTGTATTGTAATCAACTCCTCTTTTCTATAGCACATCTGTAACCTAGATTTGCATAACTTTCAACATTGTGTATGGTGCTTATTTAATTTCAAATGCATTTGATTATGAACTCCTTATGACATGTTCTCTGTCTAAAAAACAATTTGACACACAGTAGAAATTCACAAAGATTGGCTTGATTAAATCGAAGTTAGTAATCTACTAGCCAGTAGGTAGTTTTCTAATAGAAAGTTCCAGTTCAACTTTCTATTGTATACCACAGCAGTTAAACACTTTCAAACAATCATTACATGCATTTTTCTACTTAGTATGTCAGTTCATCTGCTATCCAATTATCACCCTTTTAAGCTGTACACACCTGGAATAATTTAGTCTTGGATCACTGTGACAATTTCTAACTCTTTCCAGTGGTACATTATGAGCAATTGAGGAAATCTCAATACTTGGTATTCCATGGAGAGTTTCAGAAAAAGCTGACAATTTGGAAGCTAAAATTCCCTCGTGAGAGTGCATCCTTAAAACCAGCAAATATTCTGGGAACTTCATCTGCCCTAAGTGCACTGACTCTAAAATTAAATCCAAGAGGCAATTTTACCACTAATCAGTGTTTTGTTGAACTCTAACTCAATATTTCTCAAAGTGTGATTATTGGGACATCTATATCTGATGCATGAGGGTTTCCTGTTTAAAATATAGATCTGCCCCACCAGTGTAGCTCAGTGGTTAAGCATCAACCTCTGAACCAGGATGTCATGGTTTCATTCCCAGTCAGGGCACATGCACAGGATTGTGGACTCAGTCCCCAGTGTGAGGCATCAGATCAATGATTCTCTCTCATCGTTGGTGTTTCTATCTCTCACTCTCCCTTCCTCTCTGAAATCAATAACAATATATTTTTTAAAAATGCAGATTCTCATATCCTAACCAAAACCCACTCATGCTCTGTCAAGAAGGAATCTGAAAATCTGTTCTTCTTCTTCTTAGAACACTGACTCTAAGCCATTATGATAAAACCTAAGTACCTTCTGCTGTAATAAAACCTGACAGCTGTTTGGCAACATGGGTGACTCCTCCTGAGGATGGACTCGTCTGGAGCTGCAACCTCCCACAGCCCTACTCATGGTATTATCTGAAGGCTCTAGCTCTAACCTCGTTACTTAGGAGACGCTTAATACATGAAAGCTGTAGTTATTTTTTCCCCCTATATTATGACAAAGTCAATTCTAGGAGAAACTCAGCATCTAAGTAATGATCTTTTTAAAAAATTATATTGAGTTGCCATTACTATCGAAATACAGTATTTCCATTCTATACATGATTAGCCAATATCACTATATATTGTATACAGTAAATGTATGTACTCAGGAGACATAAATGAATCTTATATTAACGTTTTGATTGCTGTTGTTAGATCAAATCAATATGACTCATTTCAAAGAGGTAGGGGTTATGTTAGTCTACTTATAAGAGCAGTTGACCTTGGTTCCTCTACATAATTTCTTTAATTTTTTCTCTTGTAATTTCTGCAACATTCATACATATGTGATAGGACACAAAATATTAAAGTAAAAGCTTCTAATGTTTCCCTTCTATTCCCTTCCAAAAACAAAACTGGCTTGAATCACTTTAGTTATTTCCCTTCCATTTAAGTTTGACCCAAAGTAGAAAACCTATTGGGAAAACCTATTAGGCATTTCTTTTCTTTTATTCTTTTACTTCCCTTTTTTTGTTAATCCTCACTTGAGGATATTTTTCACTGAGTTTTAGAGAGTTGAAAGTAAGTGTAGAGGCACACAGAGAGAAGCATCAATGTGAGAGAGATACATCAACTGGCTGTTTTCTGCACATGCCCTGACCCATGCTAGGGATTGAGCCTGCAGCTGAGGTCTGTGCCCTTGACTGGAATCAAACCTAGAACTTTTCAGTCCAAGAGCGGAAGCTCTACCCACTGAACCAAACCAACCAGGGATGGGCACTTATAAACAAACAAAAAGCAGGTAAGAGAGCACGAGAACTAGATACCACCTTTCAGAAAGCCGGTAGGCTGTGGTTTCATAAGGGGTATTTGGGAAAAGCACATAGGTAAAATGAAACTACTAAGACTTTAATATTACTTGGGGATTGTACACTCATTCATTGTACCCGGAAGTAAGGGATTTGAGTATTTTCAAACTTCTCTTATCATGTGGAATTTTTCTTGTCTTTTAACTACCATTCTGCTCTGGGATTTAAACATGTGGGTCAAGTCTCATGCATTTCACAAGCCCTTGTTTAAAGTCTTGTTGAGTAAAGGAATCGATGTGTGAAAAGCCTCAGACCTTGGCCCTACACAAAGCATGAGTAAAACTCAGCGGTGCTATCTATTTAAGTTGCTTTTCTTCATTTTTTTTCTCTCCCATAATCTTGTTTAAAGTTACATTGTTCCCTCATATCCACACAGCATTAAAGGGATAGGAGTTTCTTGCTATTTTATTTTACAATGTACTGGTCTCACTTCAACGAGTATAATTGGCAACCTAGAACTGTTTTATTATCTTCTTTCAGCCATATTTCACAAAATAATGTTTGTGACTATTTTCTTAGAAATCATTCACCTATGACAGCTCACCCAGCCTCCCTCTAATCTCCTTTCTATTCATGAAGCCACTTATCCAGTTGTGTGGTGAAACAGACCTGAAATTTAATTTTGACTATTTTTGTTCACACACATTCAGGGGTTGTGTTTGCTTGTCTGTTTCGCCCCTTTGCTTTCTAATAAGACAATAACCTAACAAATTTTACTCATTTGTTTCAATTTGCAAGATTCGTTTTTCCCTAACCATCACCAAATTGTTTTCAAAAGTTGTTTTGACAAATGATATATACATTTGTTGTTTTCCACATAACTTTTGCTGTCAAGCTTCATGGAATCGCTTTCTAGGTAAAATAAACATTTATTGCAATTGTTTGATTTATCTTAAAAGTTTGTTGAAACATGAGAATTCGTTTTTAAACATTTAATCATGAAAGTAAGCAAAATAATAACAATTTAATAGCATAAGATCTAACCAAGGGACTATTCAAAGCAGACTTCAAAACCTTTCAGGTATACCACTGTATATCTTGCCATCCAACATTTACGTAACAAGAATGTTTTACACTTACATTTTCAAATGGATTCTTGAAGATTCTCTTATCTCTAAATATGTATTTAATGATTATATTGTTCAGTTTGTTTGTTTGTTTGTTTGTTTTATATAAGAAATCTGAGAATCCCTGCTACTGGAAGGAGAAATCGCCCCAGATAAAAATGAAGGGGCATGTGTGAAGTACCACTCTGCATTGCTGACTTGTTACAAACATGTGGAGTGGCATCTGGTGAGCCTTGCTGCTCTGAAGCTCTTCATTCTCCTGAAACATAAACTCCTCCGGATGTGCTTTACCCCATGATTGAGTAATGGTGATGTCCTTCGGGCACTAAATTAACATATGTCTTAAGTGATAGCCCATCCAACATCATTTTTTATCGCCTTGGAAGTTACATCATGAGAATGACTAATATGTGCAAGGCTACATGCCTCCCCAGAGCTCCTCACCCACAGCCAGGGCTCATTTGGGAGCCTGCTTTACTCTCGGTTAACATGCTCTCTGTGTCAGAAAGCGTATTAAACACTGCCTAACGTTATCCTGGTGAGGAAGGCACCTTGCCTACTACTCTGGTTAGGAAAACCTATTTTTCAACTCAGCACCCCGGTATTATGAGTTACCCAGGACAAGTATCAGAACTTCTCTACATCTCCATTCTTCACCCTTCAGGTGCAGAAAACCACAGCACTTCCCTCTTGGGAGTGCTGGGAGAATTAATGAAACAAATCCTGAGTACTTTCCATGTAGGAATCAGGAATTATTAAATTCTGAGGATAACTGTTGCTGATAATATTGTTTAACTCGAACATTTACTCTATCGCCCCCATCTCTTGCAGGCAATTTTAAATGCATCACTTTCTTAAACCTTGCATGAGAGCCATGATTTCCTATGCCCAAATATTTACCTCTTAAGTAACATCACAGCCATCATTTTATAGTAAGCGGGAGTGACCTTCCACGGTTATGGGAAATGCTGTCATTTCTCAGAAGCTAAACTGGTGTCCCAGACCATCAGGGTTACCAAAGTAAGCTACATCTTTAAGGATCATGATTCATTTTATTAATTTTTAGTTTTTATTTGGCTGTGTATATCTCCTACCATAATTTAAATTTTGTTTTGCTCTGTACTCTGGTAAAGAAAACTTGTAGTCTAAGCTTGTATACGACTTCTCATAATAGAGGTCACTTATTAACCACTAGAAATACTTCTCTGTTAAGAAACTTTTCTTGAAACACCATCTCCACTCCATTATTTCCTCTTCCAACTTCTTCATCTACTGAACTTTTTTAAAAAATATATTTTATTGATTTTTTACAGAGAGGAAGGGAGAGGGATAGAAAGTCAGAAACATCAATGAGAGAGAGACATCGATCAGCTGCCTCCTGCACGCCTCACACTGGAGATGTGCCTGCAACCCAGGTACATGCCCTTGACTGGAATCGAACCTGGGACCTTTCATTCCGCAGGCTGAAGCTCTATCCACTGAGCCAAACTGGTTCCGGCGATCATCTACTGAACTTTTATAAAAGTTGTAAATAATTCCTAGAACTGTTGGAACCAGAGAATGCATATACTTGGTGGAGTTATGACTTTTACACATTGAAAGCTAGGAATTTTTTAAGTAGAAACTTTCTAATTAGTTTCTCACTTCTAAAAACACTAGGGTTTATTTGGGCCCAAGCTTTTTCTTTGATCAAGAAAGAATGAATGCAATGGCCCACTTTAGTCACACAGATATAACCTATAGAATCTTCCAACTGATCTGAGAATAATGTTTTCTAACACGACATTGTGATTTGGCAAAGGTCAGCCCAAATCCTGGCTGATACTAATCTTTAAAATTAGATTGCACTTTTGTCCCTATGTATTTTACTTGAAAGTTTATAAAAGAACACAATGCTTTTCTAGTAGTAATGTGGAAGCTACTCATGTGATTATATCCAATGTATGTAGAATTTACGATTGAGGCTAAATGATCATAAGACTAATAGGAACCTATAAGAAAACATACTACTGACCAGGAAAATTCTGTATCAAAATGAAAAAAAATTTCCTATATCAAAATTAAACTTCTTTAGACCCTTAGAGAATGGCATTAATTAATCCTTGAACACAGTTGATTCTGGACACTCTGCCAATCATCTGCAAAAGGCAGGCCTCCAGCAAAATAGCGGCAAGCATGTTATGGTTTAATGAAGCTGAAACAATATGGTCATAGTCTTTAAAGACAGGAAGTTATCTAAATGATGGGCATATTAAGGTGGTCATACAATTTGCCATCCAACAGGGATACTTTTGCAAGTAAATATGGGTGCTATTAAGAATTTTACCCTAATATCAGGAGAAACTCTATACCTGACTGGATTATTCCTGAGAAAAAAAAAACAGTATTTTTTTTGTTTGTTTTTTGTTTGTTTGTTTGTATCAGGAGGAGCAGCCCTGGCCTTGGAAAATCAGCAGAGACCTGCACTGCAAGGCCAGGCAGGACTGGGACATTGGCATTACTGTGCTCTGTCCTTCACTGTCTGCGGAAGCGGCTGCAAGGGAAAGGTGGAAACCACGTGGGAAAGGACTGGACACCCTGCCCAAATGGCACATGGGGAGGTGTATTCTAATAATCTCAGAAGAGCAAGTGAGAGCGACCTGATTTTGAAGCTCTGTATTGTCGAAGTCTGGGACTTAAAGGGAGCAATTTTAATTCTATATTTTTCCTCTTAACAACATCTACTCTTCCTTCTATATAAGCTTCTGCTTTAGTCATCCCCAATTTCTCATGGTCCCTGCTCTTATGCATTTACTTATACGTTATTTGTTCTTCTGAACTCTCACCCAGGAAGCTTAGTATATTGAGAGTGCACATTATTATTTTTCTGTAAGTAATAATTTGACTTCATTGAACTGGAATATTCCCCTATGCAGTTAATTATGAACTTAACTAGAGGTCCAGTGCATGAAATTTGTGCACAGGGGGAGGGGAAAGGGGGTTCTCAGTCCAGCTGACACCCTCTCCAGTTTGGGACCCATTAGGGGACATCTGACTGCCTCTCAAATCCAGGACCACTGACTCCTAACTGCTTGCCTGTCTGCCTGCCTGATCACCCCTAACCACCTCTGCCTACCTGCCTGCCTGATTGCCCCTAACTATTCCTTTGCTGGCCTGATTGCCCCTAACTGCCTCTGCCTCGTTCTTCACCCGGGACCCAGAATTTCTCCTGCAGCTGGTCGCTGGCATGTGGGACACAGACTTCTCTCCTCTTTCCAGCTGTGGGCACCCAGGACCCAGGCCAGCTTTGCCCAGGCTGGCCACAGCCACAGGGGATCCTGGGCAGGTGGCTTCGCTAGGACTGCAGCTGCAGGTGCTTGGCACCGTGGGGCAGGTGGCTTGACACTCTCCCAGGCTGCAGGCACAGGTGCTGGTGCTGACACCAGTCCCGGGGTGGGTGGCTTGTCCCTCTCCTGGGCTGCAGTCTGGCTGAGTCCCCTTTTCTCTCTCCCCAGTGTTGAGTGTCTGAGCCTTTACTGCATAACAGCATGAGGGCATGAGGACATGATGACCATTTGTATATTAGTTCTTTATCATATAGGATAACTGTTCTGATTAAAAAAAATTACTTCATAATATGTACTCAGAGCCAATAATGAAGGCATCACTTTTGAAATATGAATGTGGCTATACTTCAGAACTGATTGAATAATAAATATGCAATAATTATTCTAACGTATATTCAGTGCCGCATCTGATAACCAAAGTTTGGTACTTAATCAAAGACTGCATGTTAGAAAAAAATCTAACCAGTGGAGGTACAAACTAGAAATATACTTGACAAATTAGTTAATAAGCCCATGTTTACACATATTAATAAAAATATATTCTAATGAACATTAGCATTCTAAAGCACGGAATCTAGATTTCTTTCATGAAATGCACACTTTTCAATTGTGTATAAATTGCAAATTTTATGTGTACATGTTTATTGCAATAAAGATAAAGGAGGCAGACATCATGCATAATAAATGTTTAAATAAACCAAGAAAAGAAAATTGGGGTATTTTAAATGTGTTTAAATTATTTTTCTTCACTATGCCTATTAACATTTATTTTATACTTACTGTGTTATAAGACTCTGATTTTGATTTTGTTCATTTGTTGACAGGAATATATTTTGTTTAATCCTACTTCCCCAATGCAGTGTAAACCCTGACTAATCTTGTTTCATCCTGTCTTTATGATAGGCACTCTCAACAAAGTGAACTCAATGAGTTCTAGTAATACTATTCCTACTTATTGTGACTATGTCTTCAAGATCATGTGATACTGTTGTTCTGGCCAGATGGATATACTTAGATAAGGGAACCAGAGATTGGAACATGGGCATGCTGAGAGATCCTTGGCAATCTCAGGTAACAGTGGAAATAGGAATCTGTGTCTTAATCCATAGAATATGACAGATTCTTCCTACATATTTTTTTTTCTTTTCTCAAGGAGTGAGATGTACATCCTGGTGAAGCTTAAGACAGAGAGAAAGGGAGAGAAATAAAGAAAGAGAGAGAGAGAGAGAGAGAGAGAGAGAGAGAGAATAATTTGTCTACTGGCAAAGCAAGTCAGTTAATTGAAAGAAGTAAATTATTTCTAACTTGACTAAATCACTACATTAGATGATGTTACTTTAGTAAGTGAATGCATCACATAGAATTGGGAGACAATTTTCCATGATCCCTTATGTTCCTGAAGGTCTTACACAGAAAGCACTCAATGATGTTTTTACATATAGCAAAGCTCCTTGAAAGTTGAGATAGGGTCTTCATCCAAAGCAAAGGGGAGGCATGCTTACTACCCAGGGAACCAGAAATAATGTCTCCTCTCCCACAAAAAGGCAGGAATGATCAGAGTTCCTCTCCCATAATGCAGCCCGCTGCACGGGCAGCATCTACCCGGGCCCATCCTACCCGACTTAAGGTGTATAAAAACTGACAATTACACTGGTGCTGGTGCTGCTTATTGTTCTGTGAGTGATAGCGTCTCATTTCTCTGACCCATGTATCTCATGTCTTCTTCCAGCATTCATGAAAATGGGAAAGACTAACCGTTCTCGGTAGTTGACATAAGACAATCTCAAAACCAATGGCATTCTTTAATAATGATTGTGAGTATACATTGAAAGTCTACTCTACAGTGGTTACACTGATATATGTTATATAGAAAGTGTTCTTGAGGCCATTTCTATGGGGAGTGTCAGGAGTAGAAAATGATTGCTTTCATACCAGTGATTTCATGTATTAGTCATATTGATTAACTATCAGTAGCAATAAAATATGTGAACAAGGACATACATCCAGATTGTTTCACTTTTTCTGAGAGTCAAGAATGAGAAGTGTTTTATACAAAGTGTACCAAAAGAACCCACTCATATTTTAAGTGTAAGTTTAGATCAGATAACCGTGTATGTATCCAGAAAGCTAATGTTGCTGGATGATATGAACATTGACATTTTTAGTATTTAGGTCATTCTATATTCCTACTTTTCTGTTACTTTTCCATGCAGGTGACCTTTCCCCTGGTACTTCTCTAATAATTCCATTAGGTTAAATCTCTTATCATCTGGTATAATATTCAGGTCATATATTTTTGTCAATATTAGCCTTCAGACAGCACCATTTCCATGGAATCTAACTAATATTTTATAGAAAAGATTTTAGTAATACACACACACACACACACACACACACACAATGAACTGCAATGTGAGGTTTGAGATATTTCTGGTGAATATATAACTTGGATGTGTGATATCACACTATATTATTAGTGTGTATTGGCATACTTGAACTTAAGCACTTCTGTATAGATAATTATTATAATACTTGGATTTTAAATCAAAGTTTCCTAACATTTTAGTCAACTGTTAAGGAACTTTAGTCAAACAAAATTAATGAATAATTCCAAAATATTTTAGAAGAAAAAAGATTGGAATATATTAGATATAGGGTAGAAAAATAGCAGGAGGAGGAAAAGGGAAAAGGAGGAGAAAAGAAAAATAGTGCTCAAATATTTTTATTTTTTTAATTTATTTTCTTGATATCAGAGAGAAAGGGAGAGAAGAGAGAGAAACATTAATGATGAGAGGGAATCATTGATCAACTGCCTTCTGCGTGCTCCCTACTGGGGAATGAGCCTAAAACCTGGGCATGTTCCTTTGATGGGAATCAACCGTGGGACCCTTCAGTCCGATACTCTATCCACTGAGCTAAATCAGCAAAGGCGAGTGCTCAGATCATTCTCTGCATATTATATTTGAAATGCTGGCGTTAGTAATTCATATACTGACTTAAAGATAGTTAAGTTTCATTCAAGGCTCTGGCAATTCAATTAAAGTAAACACATTAAAGCTTTATGGCATAGCTATGACACAGTAAGCATGCCGAAAGCAGAAAATAAATTGTAAAGGAGAGAAAATTAGAATACAGTGGGCATTGACTATTTGAAAAGTACTATCTTGTGTTATTTAGTTGTTCAAGTTCCATTTCAAGCAATTTTCCTTTTACACATATTGCTATGTAGTCATATTCAAAGATGATTATTTCAAAGATACTCGACTATAAAACTCAGGGATATGTTTAAGAACCATGGTGTGGATTAAAATATCAGGCTTATCTAAGGGTTCCTTCTGATGTTTTCCTGCAAAACGAGCAGGTAGCTAAAGATGCTTTGATTAGCATCCAGGTCAATACATTTGGCACTGGAAGGATTAGAAGACCTTGATATAGGGCACGCGAATATACTGCAAAGGTTCTCAGATATGTAAGTGAGGCAGGAGCCAAGAGGATATGTTAAGTTTTAAATCTGTATGAAGACTCGGTTGTTATAATGAACCTTGAATCTCAGATAAACAGGAAATACTCTGATATTTAATATTCTCACTTTAGGAATAAACTGAACATGAAACTACATTATGAGCTTTTCTTAAAGCTATGTGACTCACCAAATAGATGTGTATATATATATATATATATATATATATATATATATATAATAGTTAAGCCATGAAAATATCTTTAAAAGTATCAGTAAAACTTTATAATATAATTTGAATTTTTATTGGGTGCAATGGGTTATATAGGAGTCAGAATTTTGCCCTAATAGTGTGTTAATTTATAAGACATTTCAGATAGACAAATTATTTTTGTATGGCAATCAGAGCTATTTTAATAAGCTTCATTACTATCTTTATCTTTCCTTTTCTCTCTTATTCTTTTCACTAATCCAAAACCAAATTCTTCATGTAGTTATTAAAAAAAAAATATTTCCACTGCCTTGACTTTCATTTATATAAAAGCATATATTTTTGCTACTAAATCTCTGTGGAAACTTAGCATTTGTAGTTCCACCCTGGTTTGTGGTAGACTTCTCCTTTTTTGTATCCTCTCTCTATTCCATCAGACTGGCCCTATAATTCTGAAATAATGAATTGATACAATCATATACTCCTTTTTCTTCTTTCTTACACTGTCTTGATGGTAAAGAAAAGAACTAACACATTGCTATTAGTTCCACCACCTGAAAAATCTTTAGAAAGTAATTTTCCTTAAATCCTAAGAATCGCTTCTTCCTTCCACAAATTGGCCATCTCATCTTCATCAACATTTGACTGGGTCTATTATTTCTGTGAAAGTTAATTGTATGTGTTAATTTAGCTGGGTCAAGGTGCCCGGATACACACTATTCTGGATGTCACTGTGAAGGCTTTTTTTTTTGGAATGAAATTAACATTTAAATCGGTGGACTTTGAGTTAAACAGATTACCCAGCACAAGAGAGGTGGCCTGATCCAATTAGCTGAAAACCTTAATAAAATAAGAATGGGCCTCTCTTAATCAATAAGGAATCTATCAGCAGAAGACCTTTCAGTTCAAACTGCAGCTCTTTCTGGGTCCCCTGTCTGTCTTCCTATCCTGAAGATTTTTGGACTTTCACATCCACAATGACATGAGTCAACTATCCTATCTAATAAAAGAGAAACATGCAAATTGAGCTTATTTCCACTATGCCCACAAGCAGCACCCACAATCCAATCAGGAGAAAATATGCAATTAACCAAACCAAGATGGCGGCTAATTTGCATATCCCAGTGCAGAGCGAAGACTAAAGACAGCAAAGAAGGAAACCAAGCGTTGAAGAAGGGAGGGAAGCTGTGGAGAAGCAAACAAGTGGGGCAGAGAAGAAGGGAGGGAAGCAGGCAGGCTGGCAGGAAGTAGCAGGGTGGGTGGAGAAAGGAGGGAAGCAGGCAGAGCAGTGGGAGACCACCACAGGAAGCCCTCTATTTGCAGAAATCTTCCTGCAATGGGCTTCTAGTATTTAGAGTAAATAAATATAAATACAAAAGCATATGTATATCCTATTTATTTAGATTTTCTGAGGAACTCCAACTGATACAAATTTTGGTACTAGGAATGGTTATAGAGACAGCAAATCTTATGAATGAGTTTTCTTAATTGATTCTGTGGTTTTTGCAACCGACTCCCTAATTCAATTAGGCTCAAAGGTACTAATGGCTCTGTTTTCAGTAGTTAAAAAGTGCCCATCAGCAGGTGAGTGGATTAAAAACTGTGGTTCATCTACACAATGGAATACTACACTGCTATAAAAAAGAAGAGGCTTTTACCATTTGCAATGGCATGGGTGGAACTGGAGAGCATTATGTTAAGTGAAATAAGCCAGCCAGAGAAAGATAAATATCACATGATCTCATTCATATGTGGTATATAATTTTCAACATAAACTGATGAACAAAAATGAATCTAGAGACAAGGTGGCACTGAGCAGACTGTTCAACCTTGGGGAGAAGGCAGGGAAAGGGGGGCTGGGGATCAGCCAAAGGTTTTGTAGGCATGCATATTAGAATGACCAATGGACACGGACACCAGGGTGGTGGGGGCTTGTCCCCGGGGATAGGGGTGGCAGTGGTGGGAAGGATGGATGTTAATCCAGGAAAAAAAGGAGACATGTAATACTTTCAACAATAAAAGTTGTTGAATTTTGTTAAAAAAAAACAAAAAAAAACTAAAAAACACTGGTAGCCCACACTGTGCTCTAGCAACAGAGATATACAAAATGTCATAATTGCATACTCCTAATTAAACACTTATAAGAGTTAAGAATCTGGATGATCATTTATGTGATACATTTTTGTCACACTCATGATTATAATCATACTAGAGGCCTGGTGCACAAAATTTATGCACGGGGCGGGTGGGAGGGCCTTCAGTCCAGCCTAGTTCCTCTCCAATCTGGGACCCCTTAAGGAATGTCCGACAGCCCTCAAACAATCCAGGACTGCTGCTTCCCAACTGCTCACCTGACTGCATTCCTTATTGCCCTAACCGCTTCTGGCTGCCACCTGGATCATTCCCTAACTACTCTACTGCCAGCCTGTTTGCCCCCAACTGCCTTTCCCTGCAGGCCCGGTCACCCCCAACTTCCCTCCTCTGCGATCCTGGTCACTCCAAACTGCCCTCCCCAGGCTTGATCACCCCAAACTGCCCTCCCTTGCAGGCCTGGTCCAACCTAACTGCACTTCCCTGCTGGCCATCTTGCGGAGGCCATGTTGTGTCCACGTGGGGGCAGGATCTTTTGACCACATGGGGGCAGCCATTTTATGTGTTGGAGTGATGGTCAATCTGCATATTACTCTTTTATTAGGTAGGATAGAGGCCTGCTACATGGATGGGGACCAGCTGGTTTGCCCTGAAAGGTGTCCTGGATCACAGTGGGTATTCCCTTGGGGTGTGTGGTAGTTTGTAGGCTGGCCATGCCCTCCAGAGACCCAATTGGATGCCCTGGTATCTGGGATTTATTTATCTTGTACAATTGAAACTTTGTAGCCTGGAGCGGAGCCAAGCCTTCTACTTTCACAGTCATTGAAACTTTGTGGCCTTAAGTGCCAGCCAGGGTTTGAAGAAAACTTAGCTTCCTCCATCACCAGGGGCAACCCAAGCTTCCCTCTTGCTCTCATTGTGGCCAGAGCCATCTCGGTTCAGTTTATTTGCATAGCCTCTCTAATTGGCCTGTGGGCGTGGCTAGTGGGTGTAGCAGAGGTGTGATCAATTTGCATATTACTTTTTTATTAGATAGGATGGCTGGTTATGCCTAGTGTCCCTATATGCCTTAGTTTGTTTGAGATGCTATAACAAAATACAATAGAGCCAGCCTAGAAACAATAGAAATTTACTTTTCACTGTTCTAGAAGCTGACAGTCTAAAATCAGAGTATCTGAATGGTCTGATATTGGCCATCTTTGGGATTACAGGCTTCTGGCTGTGTCCTCACATGGTAGGAGGAGCTGGGGAACTCAGTGTGTCTGGTTTATAAAGGCCCCAGTACTATTCATGAACACCCCATCTTGTATACCTCTTAGAGGCCCCGATTCCTAAAATCCCTACTTTAGGCATTAGAATTTCAACCAATGAATTTGGGGAGACACAACTTTCAGATTGTAGCACTGGACAGAGTGTGAAAAGAAACACATATACTTGGGGATTTGAATTCCCAATTCAAGTGCCACAAAAATAACCTCACAACTTCCATGTCTGCTGGAGAGAGAACTTTATCTCCTGTAGTCGCAGAACTGATATTGCTGAAAACAAGCACAGCATCTCACCCCATGGGTCACTGAATTACAATGCGAATGGTCTACTTTTAAAGTGAATGCATTGATGGTGAAGAAATGGGGTCGTGAAAGTTGGGATGCAGATGTATAGGAAAACCATGATGAAGCCGGGGACATTGAAATCATAAATTCCGATGTGTCTTGTTGGCCAGAAAGCTGTCTCTCCATCTGCATCTGTGGAAATTAACCCTGAATTCCTCAGGGCCTCCCTTCAGTCAACAGTCACACATGACTCTACTGATTAATCATGAATCCATCCTTATCCATCCTCTTTACTCTAGATCTATAAATGCACTCACGTCTCAGGAGTCCCTAAAAGGTGAGTACAACGTATAACCCACAAGGAAATGGATCACACACCAAAAGAACAACTTGCTTTTTATAATTTACACAAACAGGAATCCAAAATACACATGTGAGAGCAGATATCAAAAGTGTGAGACAGTGAATGAAGAGACATAAAGTCGGATCAGACTGGACTTATTGATGGGGGCCAATTCAACAAATACCCCGTATCTAATGTTGCATTTTGTTGCTGTCGTTAATGTTGCAGCTTAGGGGTTAGGAAGTGATTCAACAGTTTGTTTGGCTCAAACATGGAGCAAAAGGTTGTTCACAGTGAATAAATGTGAACTTCTAGACTTGCCTTGGCTTATTGCAGAGGAAGACATTGGAACACTAACACATTTGTCATTTAAGACCACTCACCCACTCTGGGAGGTTCCAGGGGACACATCTTTCTCCAGGACTTGGAGAAGTAAACTTGGGAGGGGAGCACCTACATCTCTGAAGAGCTCTGTGCTGGCTTTTCTCTGCAGGCCAGGACCAGAGAGAACTGCTCCCATGCAATTGGGAAATCTACAGGCGATGGGAATAATTGGATCCTGGGGTGACAGGGATGGGGTGGCAGCATTCAATGGTCAAAGGCAAAGTGGGGATGGCTGCTATAATGGACAGCAGAGATAAAACAGCTTTCGGAATCCTGGGACATGCTGAGACCTATGGTACTGACATTCTTCCTAGCAGTGAAATTGATATGAACACTATGAAATGCTTACTTGATCTGTATCAGCAAGATGTTCTAGTAAATACAAGTTTCACCTGAACCATAAAAACAGAGAGTTACAGCCCCTCCATCAATTCCCAGACTCAAGTTAGAGACCCAGAATCCCTTGAATGGAAAAAGTCCCGGTCCCCTTGAAGAAGGGACTCATTACACTATATATAAATTATAATATTATAATAAATTTTTCTTCAAGCTGTCCTAGTAAGATTTTACTAGGGTTACTGTGCATGGGAGGAAAATGAAAAAAAAAAAAGCAGACCTTTAGGAAACTACTGGACACTGGCTCTGAACTGACACTAACTCCAGAAGATGCAAAAGATCACTGTTGGTCCACCACTCAGAGTAGGGGCTGAAGGATTCAGGCGGTTAATGGATTTTAGCTCTGGTACATCTCTCTGTGGGTCCAACATATCTGCAAATCCAAACTATAATTGGTTTCCCAGCTCTGGAATACATAGTTGGAATAAACTGGAACAGATATACTCCATAATCGTGTATATATAGTCTTATGTATATACACACATATATGTCTAATACGTAAACACACACACACACACACACACACACACACATGATATACATATATTATCATTAGAATACCTATACTAAGTTTGTCTGTAATGATTTCTGACTCTCCAGTCTACCAGCCTACTCTGCAGATTTTGGACTTGCATATATAGTCTTATGTGACAAATTCCTTAAATAACTCTCTCTCTCTCTCTCTCTCTCTCTCTATATATATATATATATATCTCCATCTCCATCTCTATCTCTATCTCTATCTCTATCTCTATCTCTATCTCTATCTCTATATCTCTATCTCTATCTCTCTCCACACACACCCATACACAAACACCAGCTAATAGAGTATCTGTCACATCACACCGGGCATATAATAGATCAATCTCTTTCATTTACACTTTTAAAACGTATTCACTGTTCCCATCACTTTCTCCCTTCTTTGAGCTCTAGAGAAAACCATTAAAGTCAATTTGATGAAGGTCACCTCTGGTTCACTAACTGCCCTTACCAGTATAGGCTTTTCAGTCATTATTTAATTTGACTTGTGGAGTTTGACATTTATCATTTCTTATTCTTTTTTTAAATAAATCTTTATTGTTCAGTTTATTTACAGATGTTCCTCTTTTTTACCCCCCCTCCCCAAAACTCCCCTCTACCTAATTCCCCACCTCCCACCACTCTTCTCTTATCCCCTGCCACTGTCCTCATCCTTAGGTGTAAGTTTTTTTTTTTGTCCAATCTCTTCTTGCACCCCTCATACCCACTTCCCCATGAGAATTGTCAGTCCATCCCTTTCTATGCCCCTTATTCTATTATATTCACCATTTTATTTTTTTCATCAGATTTTTTATTCACTTGATTTCTAGATTCACTTTTTGATAGGTATGTATTTGTTATCATTTGGTTGCCGGAAACCAAACATTGTCTCACTAATAGAAAGATGTGAACAGGAGACCAGAAGGCTGGTCAACCTTAATTGCTCTGAAAGGCCAGAGCTAATCACTTACTGTTTAGTTGAAACATTGTTAGATAAAGCAGCCTTTACCTGTTAGTTTCATGTTAATTTCTGTTCTTATAATTTCCTGCCTAAAGGCTATGGGTATGTCCCAAAGTCTTAATAAAAGAGAGAAAAAGGATAGAGCAAGAAGTAGTCCTTTCCACTAGACTCTTTTTGTTTGTTTGTTTGTTTTTCTGATTGTGTGTTTCTTGCTTCCTCATATTTCAAATCTTTGGTTTGATTCTTGGGGTCCTCTAGTCTGCTGTTGGATTTCTGTATATTATTCTTTATTTCAGACAGTGCATGCTTAATTTCTGACTGGTCCTTTTCCATTTTTTGGCATTCTCTTTAAGATCCTTGAAGGTCTCATAAGTTTCTCGGCAGTTTGTAGAAGATTCTTGAGTAACCTTATAAATGTGGTTTTGAACTCTATGTCCAGTAGTTTGCTTTCTTCCATTTCTTTCTTTGTCTCCACATTGTGGCTGTTTTGCTGTGTTGAAGGAGTGGCTTTGTGTGGTCACTGTCCTTTATGGAGCAGTAGCTCCACCTCTCCAATCACCTGAGGTGGACACTCTTGGTGCATCACTTGGTAGGCTAGGTACACAGTCTTGTTGTAGTTAAGCCTTGATTGCTATTAGTACACTGGGAGGAATTGAACTCCAGGCCAATTGACTGTGAGGATTAGCTGTGTCTATTAATGGAAGAACTGCTGTACTGGAGACACCCCTATGGGGCAGGACTTGCTTCAGTGGGGCTTTGGTGCTCACTGAGTTTGCCTCTTGAGAGTGTCCCTTATGTATATGAGGAGATGAAATCTGGTGTCCTCATCTCACACTGACCTCTAGGTACACTGGTTCCTGGATCTCCAAGGAGGTGCAAGTCAGTTGCTATCTAAGGCCACCTAGCAGGAGCTATAGGGAGCTCTGCAGATTTCTCCTCTTTGCGTGGAGTTTGGAAGTTTTGGAGTTGTCTGATCCATTTGCAATTTGTTAGGTTAAACTGCTAGAGGATAGGCCATTCATATGCAAAAGGTGCTGCACACAGCTCAGTGGGTTTGTAAATTGGGCGTGGCGGAGTCTCAGGGAATTGCTAGGGCATGGCAAACAGCGCTGGCTGCCAGTCAGCCCTCTCTGCCACGTTCTGTTCAGTGTCCTGCTTCGCGCCCAACAATGACTCCTGTACACACCCTATGAGCAGGCCACCCTCTCTTTCTGACCTGAAGGCTGACAATCCAGTTTCTCCCTGTATGAGTCTGGGGCCCCAGAATCTTGCTGGAAACTGGAATTCAGAGTCGGGAACTTGTAACTCCCTCTCAATTGAAAAAAAAAAAAAAAAAAAAAAAGCAGTGCAGGCCAGCCCGATTCACACAAATCTCCGTACCTCTGCCTTTCTGAGCCTCTGCACGTCCTACCTGGTCTGAATGCACTTTTTCTTTCCTTCTAGATGTAGAACTTCCACTCTGCCAACTTTCCCGTGGTTTTGGAGCTAGTCGTTTTGTCTTTTAGTTGTAGTTTTGGAGTAGTTGTGAGAAGCAGCACGTACAGGTGTTTAACCTTATGCCGCCATCTTGGTTCTCTAATTTTTTATTCTTAAAACTTTCTTTTAATTTATTATCCACGAAACTATCTAATTCTTCTTTATCTGCTTTGCAGCTGAATATCAGAGTTCTCACATGATCTCTAATTTTTTCTAGGATGTGTTACCTACTTATGTGAATTTGGCTTTCTTCTCTACACCTATTATTCCTATGTCTCTATGACTACTGCGACAATTTGGTCTTCTTGAAAGAATGTCAATATTAACATTTCTTCCCTTTAAATATAACAATTGCTGAGGCTAATGTCCACTAAGCTGCTCAAAACACTCCCACCCACATAACTTTCTACAAGAATAAATTATTTTATATTTGAACCTAGGGAAATCAAATTTCCCTCTCATTAAATAAAGCCCAGATGATGGGACGTATACAAAGTAATGTTTGCTATAGATGCTCTAATTGCAAAGAATCAAAGTTAAATTTGAAGCTCAATTATAGTAGTTTGGCTGGTTATTGTGCTTAGTTTTTTTGCACTTGCTTTTTTTCTTTAGCTAATATACTATATTATTTATAATACTATACTTTTCTACAAACTGTCATTCTAGAAAGATCAAGCACATACATATATTTATATATGTTTATACACACATAATGGCTTAAATCGGTCCCCATGTTATCGTATTACTATTCCCACATCTAGAATTATCAAGACAGAGTTAATTAAACTTGAACCATTTTCCATGTGGAAAGAAGATTTTGGCAACTGTTGCTTCATTTGCATTAGAAACTCAAAATGCCTCAGAACACTGGGTTTATATTACACTATTCAGATGTAGGGGCCATCTGCCTATGAAAATGTCTTAATTTAATAATAGGCTCAAAGTCACATCTCTTTCTTTTTAATCTATTTATAAATACTAACTAATCTCTTAAATGAGTTGGATGAGTTCCATTCTATTATAGCAAAGGTAGAATTCTGGAATACAAAACAAAACTTGCATAAGCAACTCCTAGCTCCACTTTATTTATGTCCATTAGGAGGTGAAATGCTATTCTATTTAGGACAGACTAGAAGTAGTATCATTAATTTTTCAACAGAATGTCCATTTTCCCACTTCAAAATTGAGCATAGAAAGGCTACTGATCTGCTTTAATCCAAACCAGGGTTTCCCTTTTCATCAGACATTCACGAGAATCCTCTATTCCCTGTCTATCTGTCATCAGCTCACCTGGATAACTGATGCCCATGAGGCAGTTTTAGAATTGTGCTGCCTTTCATATGTCTTAGATTTCAAAACTCAAGCCTTAGACTAAATTAACAAGTTGACCAGCACAACCTGAACTTAATTCACCATAGACACGTTTTAGTGATTATTACATCCCATGATTGTAGGGAGAAATAGTATAAGTAGAGACAATGTGCAGTAGAGCCCAGACTTCCATGTTTTGGGGTACTTTTCTCAAGATTTTTCTAAGAATGTTCTTGTGCCCAGGTTTATTTGTGGACGGTGATGCCATTGGGGTGTGGTGCTCAGGGCTGGCCAGGAACTGCTTAGGCCTCTGTGTCCACTTCTCCCATCAGTGTCCATTAAGGCTCTCTGATTTCTTACTCCATTTTGGAGGTCACCAAATACCCCATAGAGCACCAGAATGGGCCCTGAGGAGTTGTCCTAAAGTCACTGATTCCTAGTAGGTGGGAATCCTGTCAAGGACATTGCTCCTGCTTAATGGGACTAAATATTTTTTAGCAAGATTATAAGAAACTGAATTGCCAGTATGATACTCAAAGAATGATTTGATGTGACCCAAATTTTATATGTAGATAGGGTCCCACAGGAAATATTTGTCTGTGAGCTCATACACCTAGGGCAGCCTTGGCTATGTCTTCATGTCTAGCAAAGGTTTCTACTTAAGGACTTTCTGTACCATATTATTCAATATTCTTTGAGTACTTTTCCAAAAAAAAAAAAAATCTAACAATGTGCTGCAAAACATTAAGATCATGAATGGATTTTCTTTGACCTAACATTGAAATTGTAAGACTCATTATGTTTATCATTAATTTAGGATTCCAGAAAGTTCAGAGGACTTTAATGTTCAAGAGACATGCTCTCCCATATCTCAGCTACTAATACCCCTCTTACTATGGTTTCCCTTTTCTGTCTTTGGAGTTCTTTTAAATTCTTTTTACACATACCTGTTTTTTTTGTTGTTGTTGTTGTTCATACCATGGCAAAATCTTTTAAAAAACCTTTTAGAGAATTTAAAATCAGAATACAATGAAATATTTATTGTTCTGAAAAAAAAAGTTTTCTAGTGCCATTGATAAATTTTATCTATGCTAGACATAAGTAAAACTATTTTATTTAAGGAAAATAACAGTAAAGCTTAAATGTGCTGAAACAGACATTTTCCATCTACTATTTTGTGGTGAAAAAAAATGTCCACAAACTTCTAATATGACTAGAAAATTGTGTGCTGTGCTGAAGATCAATGTGTATGTATTTGGGTTCCAACATTTTTTTTCACCTGACCGTAAATAGCTTCACAAATAGCTTGCAAAGCATATAATAAAGAAATTATTTATAAAGCATAAGCAAGCCAAGTCAAATACCTCAGGACCACAATTCTAATTATATGTCATGTTTTTAAGGTGAAGAGGAAGAAAGACATCTTGTTCATTCAAGGACACCGACAGCGATTTAGAATTATTTACACCTGGTGATTTTTTTCTTTTTTTCTTTCAGAAGTAAACCAATTCAGGATGTCTATGATGCGCTATAATAGCACCTCTAGAGACTTATACGGTGTCTTTTAACTTTAGCACAGAATGTAAAAGAGAAAAAAAAATATTAACCACAGATGACTAAAGTAAAGATAGATTAAATTATATTCCCCAAAGCTTACCCGGGTCACCGAGTCAGGAAGGAAAAAAAACAGGTTTCTTGCATTTCATTTCCAGTGTCCAAGCCACTGGCTTGTTCCAACTCCCGCACAAAAGATCCACACCCAGTACACAACGCATAACACCCCTGCCACCGAGCAAGCGGTGGTCAAAAGAAACAGGCCATTTACCTTTCCCACGTACTGAGGTTCGGAGCCCATGTACTCTTCCAGCACGAAAAACTGATTCCATACCCAGCCGCGTTTAACTCGCTGGAAATGCAGGCGCCGCCCGGGCAGGCGGACAGCATTCTCTCTTGGCTCCGTGGCTGAACTTTGCTGTAGCTGTGGCTGCAGCGGGGTTAGGAGACCTCCATCAAACAGCACCCAGAGCAGCAGGGAGAGGCAGTTCCTTGTAAGCATTGGCGAAGGCAGGGGAACCAAAGCTCCAGCACTTAATGTGGACGTGTGGGATCCAGGGCTGAGGCGTCTGTGATAAAAACTCCAGCACTTAACGTGCAATTGTGGGATCCAGGTTCGAGGTGTGCCCCCTCTCAGCTTTTCTGTTTTATTGCAGAAATGAGAGTGCGGGCATTAATCCTGGTGATGAAACGGCTTCTGCAGTATTATATTCCATCTAAAGGGACCTGTAAAACAGATTAACAGAGATACATTAAATTGCTAGAATCGCATGATAGTCATCAAAACTCTCATTATGTCTGGCAGCATTTGAAGAAACGGAGAGGACTTTTAAAAACGATATTGATCAATGCTCATCGCTACGCAGCCTGTTAATTTTGTTAAACTAAGCTTTTTATAGACTGGAAAAGTATTGGTTGCAATGGAGCAAAAGGTGGATCATAAACAGAGGCAATATTTTGTTTAATTCAATAATCATTTTAATGATAAAACAGGGATCGCTGATTTTAAAGGGAATTAAGAGTACGATTTTTTGTAATCTCAGCACTGTGAACATGTTGGGTTGGATAATTCTTTGTTGCTGGGAGCTACCTTGTTCATTTAATGATTTTTTAAAAATATATTTTTGTTGACTTTTTACAGAGAGGAAGGGGAGAAGGATAGAGTTAGAAACATCCATGAGAGAGAAACGTCAGCTGACTCCTGCACACCCCACACTGGGATGTGTCTGCAACTAAGTTACATGCCTTTGACCAGAATCAAACCTGGGACCCTTCAGTCCACAGACCGATGCTCTATCCACTGAGCCAAACCAGTCAGAACAATTTAATTTTTTTGAAGCATTTCATTTCCTCTGGTCAATAGATTACACAGTAGCATCGTCCGCATACCTAGTGTGACAAACAAAAATATCTAGAGACATTATCAAATATCCCCTGGGAAGAACAAAACAGGTCAAGATTGAGAACCACAGATTTGCAGAATAAGAGAAAAAGCAGACACTTTTTAAAAAGCAACACCTACCCTAGTAGATAATACAAAGAATAAGACCATTCAGGAAAACAAACAAATAAGCAAGCAAACAAACAAAAAACAAAAACAACAAAAACAAGGCAAATTACTAAATGTAACAATACATGATCTCAATAAAACATAAACTAATACTAAACTGCCAGATGACTTTACAAGCTTTAAGTTTTAAAAAATGCTCTCTTGCCTTGAATACCAGAAACCCTAGTTATGGGGGATTTATTTTGTAAAGTATGTCCAGCTCAGAGCAATCTTGACTCCCTACCAGATGGACAACCTCTACCCTGCATGTAGGTAAAAGGAGCTTTAAATTTCTCTTTACAGCAAACATTTCCCATTCATTCATTCATTCATTCATTCATTCATTCATGCATTCAAGGTTTACTGAATAACTATAATATACTAGGCAAACTGCGGCTCGCGAGTCACATGCGGCTCTTTGGCCCCTTAATTGTGGCTCTTCCATAAAATAACATGGCCTGGGTGAGTCTATTTTGAAGATGTGGCATTAGAAGAAGTTTAAGTTTAAAAAATTTGGCTCTCAAAAGAAATTTCAATTGTTGATATTTGGCTCTGTTGACTAATGACCACTATACTAGGTCATTTGTTACACAGTAGAGAAGAAAAGAGACATAATCCTTGCCTTTCTTAAATCAGAAACAGCAAACAAATTAACAGTCACCAAATTTAACAAAATTGGGTAAATGTACCAATGATATAAAAATAGGCAAGCAGAATATTCTAATGGCAAAACTTGAGCTAGCAAATTCAATTTGGTAGAAGCCTGTGATATGTGACAATTATACTAACAGCTGCAGGAATAGGGGCATCCCTTTATTTTGCAGGCACGCTGGAAAGACACGGCTTGGTTTAGGGTGGATTTATATTTAGAATTAGGGTCACAGTGTCCACAGCCTATGAGGTTTTCAAGAGCCAGAAATGTTAGAGGCCAGAAATTACATATAATACTTCCAAAATAAGGGAACTAAAATCAAAAGCAATGCCTGTTTAATTAAATGTTCGTAAAGAACGGCAATTTGTCCACCTGTCAATTCAGTTCAATGCTTATTCAGTTACATATAATAAAAAGTACAATGCACTCTTCACAAATATTGAAATGTCAACATTTAATGTGAAAGCAATTCCCCATGCTTGAGATAAGATGTGAGATGAAGTGCTATACTCTAAAAGCATTCCATAAGGACACTCGAAAATAGAGTAGGACATTTTTTAAATAACCCGAATGGATTAGACTTTTAGACTGAAACATAAGTAGTATATATTTTATTGCATCTTTTCAGTCTGGAAAATTAATGTTCATAAAAAGTTATCTTTGACTTACATTGTCCAATATGGTAAAAACTACCCATATTTGGTTGAAATTTGTCAATTTGAGATTGCAACATGCTCTGCTTTAAAACTGTATACCAAAATCCAAAAAAATAGGACAACTAAGAATTTTAAATATTTCATTATTCATTTCTATATTTATTACTTGTTGACATGCTAATATTATCTTAAATAAATGTAAATTATTATATTTATTTTATCTCTTTTTACTTTTTAATGTGTTTAATAGGAAATTAAAATTGTACATGCACCTCACATTTGTGGTTGGCATTATTTCCTATTGGACAGTACTGATTTAAAGAGTAGAGTTTAAATTTCAGTTAAGTCATTTATTTCTAGTTAAGTCATTTATTCTTAATATTCAAACATAAGCTGTATTATGCCTGAGCGATGATATATTTAAGAGGTCAGAGAATATTTGCAACTGTTTTCTTTTTTTTTTTTTTTTTTTTTTTTTTTTTTTTTTTTTTTTTT
>PVJN01023340.1:0-32608 GCA_004026805.1 Lasiurus borealis | reverse complement strand
AAGCAAAAATCACTCGCTCGATGGCTCGTATCTCAAAAATCTCGTAGGTTAGGGCACTCGTATCTCGAGGTACCACTGTATTTCCTTTCTAGACACCAGGTGAGCACAATGCGTGACCTCCTGCGGTGGCCCCAGGACCTGTGCCTCCCCCCTTTCTCCTGCTCCCTGGTTGGCTGTTTCTCTGCAAGTGAATCTGGAGCCCGGGGAGGTCTGTGCCGGTTTCACTGTAGAGATGGGGGAGGGGGGGGCGTGGGGAGTAGAGAGGCAGTAGTTAATGGTGACACCCACATGCTGATGCTCTGGCTGTTCTCGAATTCAAGGAAGCTACTCAGAAATGAGAGAGGCGTTGTCACATACCTCCGGAGAGCCTTCCTTCTTGGAATTTCTACCGATTTCTCATACTTCATATAGCGACAGTTTCACCTCGCTTCACGCGTGTCCTTTCGCTGTTTCTCTTCTTGATTGCATCTTTCAAGAAAAACGGAAGCCCCCAGAGGACAAGGGTGCTGCACTTCTCCCCCTGCTCTGTGTGGTCCGGCCTTTCCAGAAGCACCGATGGATGGGCCTTCATCCTTCCCCGTATCCAGCCCAGTTACCTGGGTAGCTGGAGGGTCACCTCGCCGCAGACTGATGGCTCCTTTAATGCGAGCTTAGAGCTGATCATTCAGCTGTCAGCTCAGCACCCGGCCAAGCCACGGTAACATTTCAGGTTTTGCTGAACAAAAGTATGTGAGCAGGAAAATGCTATTTTTGCATCTGAGATCTACCACGTTTTCCTCGGAGTCTGCCACTAGGTAGAGACTGACACATGTTTTGACCATATCAACTCTGTAGTTTTGCAACAGGCCTGTCAAATGTACTGTTCGCATGGATCTGTGGTTGGTCTTCGTGTTTATTTTGTGGGTTTGCACCAATCTCAATCAGTTTTTTTGGGGGGGGAGGAGGAATCATGGACATGGAGATCAGTGGAACAGATCTAGCCCCCAGTAATCCTGTATATGCCTTGGTACTTTTAAGAGAGATGAGGCAAACGCTTCTGGAAAATACATGGGGCTTTACAAGCTATGTCTGTGCCAAGGACTGGCAATCTGGAACGTTTCAATCGTAGCTAAGGATTTGGTGGACAGGTCCTAGCAGATACACTGGGAAAGAACCAGAAATACTCACTAGTGTTTATCTGCCACTTTGAGATAAATCTACCACTGAAAAGATAACCTTATTATTTTTTTAAGTATATTTTATTGATTTTTTATAGAGAGGGAGAGGGATAGATAGTAAGAAACATTGATGAGAGAGACATCGATCAGCCGCCTCCTGCACGCCCCCCCACTGGGGATGTACCCAAGACCAAGATACATGCGCTTGACCGGAATCGAACTCAGGACCCTTCAATCCGCAGGCCGACGCTCTATCCACTGAGCCAAACTGGTTAGGACAACCTTATTTTTCACCCGGTGAGATGCTCAAGTGTAACTTAAAAGCACAAATTAGAACTTTTTCCAGAAATGGTTGGGAGGTTTTATACTAGAGGAGCTCATGTTTGTTTCATAACTCAACCCCATTGCTCAAATGTTATAGCAAAGCCTGGAGCCAGTGGTACTTTGGGGGGCAAAGGGTCAAGGGTCAGCAAGGTGGCCTCGTGTACAAATGGGCATCGCGCTTAGGAATCAAAGCTTGGAGTGGTGGCTGGGCATTCAACCGATGAAGAAACTCAGCACAGAAAGACACAGGGAAGCCATAAGGTCCAGGAAAATCCCCCAAATGACAGAAAATATGCTTGCGTTGGGTCTGATCAAAGGCCAAACCAATTCCATTTATAATTTCTGAGACGAGTTTACCTCAGGAAGTAGTTTGATATATGCATAAGGCTGATACATGCAATGTATTACTTATTATTTGTGACTAGCTACGTCTATACCGCTGTGACTAGCTATGTCTATTCTGTCTTTAAGAATGTTGAGCCAAAACTGGTTTGGCTCAGTGGATGGAGCGTCGGTCTACGGACTGAAGGGTCCCAGGTTCGATTCCGGTCAAGGGCATGTACCTTGGTTGCGGGCACATCCCCAGTAGTGGGCATGCAGGGGGCAGCTGATAGATGTCTCTCTCGATATGTTTCTGTCTATCCCTCTCCCTTACTCTCTGTAAAAAATCAATAAAAAATATATATATTTAAATATATTTTATTGATTTTTTACAGAGAAGAAGAGAGAGGGATAGAGAGTTAGAAACATCCATGAGAGAGAAACATTGATCAGCCGCTTCCTGCATGCCCCCTACTGGGGATGTGCCCGCAACCAAGGTACATACCCTTGAACGGAATCGAACCTGGGACCCCTCAGTCTACAGGCCAATGCTCTATCCACTGAGCCAAACCTGTTTTGGCAACAAAAATGTATTTTTTAAAAAAACTTAAAAAAAAAGAATGTTGAGCACAGACCCTGACTGTGTCGGTCCTCCCCTTAAGCACAACGATCAAGAGGCAAGTTAAGTAAACCCCAGGTCTGTCCAAGGCACCACTCTTCATCCCAATTCCTCACGTCTGAAAGCATCCTCTCCACATACACATTCCCTTCTTCTCCACCAATCGGAAGCCATCCTGACCCCACCTGATTGCTTACAAAGACAGCATCTCAGAAGTCATTCTGTAGCTTCTCTTCTTTCCCTCATAATGTAGTCACCGGACCCGAGAATTTAAACTCCACCTCATATAGCTGTGTCACGCTGAGCAAGTTACTTATCTTCTCCTTCACTACTTTTTTTTCTCATCTGGAAAGCAGAGCTCATAATACCACTGCACGGGGTTGCCGAGAGCCATTAAGTGAAATCCTGCATGTGTAAAGCTCAGAAGAGCTTCTGACACTTAGTCTGGTCCCCAATTCAAGGAGCGAACGTCTGATGATACTGTCTCTTCCCCCGGAGATTCCGGTCCAGATCATGCTGGTGACAGCAGTGATGCTAAGTCACTTTTCTTACTCACAGGTGACTTCCAGCTCCTTTCTGGTAGTTTGCACAGCAGTCTGGCGGCCTCACTCCAGACTGCTTCCGGGATCCACACACTGGGGCGGTGAAACCCACACCTGGACTAGCCCCACAATTACTTTTAATTTAAAAATCCTAAAGTTGGAAAGAGAAATGCTGATTCAGGGGGTCTTGGGAGGGGTTTAGATACCTGTCCTTTCAACAAACGCCCCATCCAATCCTTACGCAGGTGGTCCTTACAACATAGGTTGAGGGCCCGGCGAGTGTGGCTCAGTGGTTGAGCATTAACCTATGAACCAGGAGGTCACCGCTGGATTCCTGGTTGGGGCACATGCCTAGGTTGTGGGCTCCATCCCCAGGAGGCGGCTGATCAATGATTCACTCTCATCATTGTTATTTCTTTCCCTCACCCCCTCTCCCTTCCTCTCTGAAATCAATAAACTGTATTTCAGAACAACCTATTTTGAGGAACACTGCCACAAAAATATGGATGGCCAGCTTCACAGTCACACTGAGCCAGAGGGGCACCCGGAAGGCATGGCGAGGATAAATTATGCCCAAAACAAGTTATCCACAGACTATCATAAAGAAAGGAATCAAAGTGAGTTCTCAGGCGGGAAACCTGAAAAATGCAGTCCTGTCACCGGCTTTGGTGAGACTCAGAGACACACAAGCCAGGGACGACAATGCTTCTAGTTTTGCAGCGTTTGCACTAAATCTCTTGGATGCCGGCCGGGAACTGAAAGAGGAAGCTAGGAGGAAAGCACAGCAAAAACAAACAAACACAGGAACTGGAGGGAACGGTGAGTTAGTGGGCAAAACCAAAGGTGATTGACCATAAATTATCCTCCGATCACAGAGAGCAGAGGAGAAAGCTAAGCGAGGAGGGGAGGCCTGCTATCCGTCACCTCTCCCCACCTGCAGGGCCAACCTCAGCCCGCCCCCGCCACAGACCCAGGCACATTCCTCACGCTCGCTCATGCGGACCACACGGCTGTGCCTGTTAAAGCCCTGGCACTGGGTGATGGTGAATTATTTTGCTTTCCTAACAAATCCAGAGAGGGCTGGTGACTGAGTGCCACTCTCTTTGGGCTCACTCTTGTTTGTTCTTCCTGGTCTATCCAAGGATTCAAACTGGACGAAAATGGAACAACTCTCAATCTCACATTGAAAATATTAGAGGTGTTGCCAAAACCGGTGTGGCTCAGTGGATAGAGCATCGGCCTGCGAACTGAAAGGTCCCGGGTTCAATTCCGGTCAATGTACCTTGGTTGCGGGCACATCCCCAGTGGGAGGTGTGCGGGAGGCAGCTGATTGATGTTTCTCTCTCATTGATGTTTCTGACTCTCTATCCCTCTCCCTTCCTCTCTGTAAAAAATCAATATATATTAGAGAACTTTCAAGTTGATAGCTGTTATATGCTCCCAGAAAAGAAGACATAAGAGAGAAAACATATTTTAAACCAATAAAGAAAAGAAAATGCAAGAAAACAAAAATCCCACAAACGACAGAAGTAGGTTTAAGGGCCACATCAACATTGAGAAAAAACACAAAAGAACAGATGATTTGAAATGTTTTTCTATTTTGAAAATCTAATCCATAGTTTGATCAATTTTTTTCAACATATATTTTTATTGACTTTAGAGAGGAAGGGAAAGGGAGAGAGAGATAGAAACATCAATGATGAGAATCATTCATCGGCTGCCTCCTGCACACCCCCGGACTGGGGATGGAGTCCGTGCCCAGCGCATGTGCCCGGACTGGGAACCGAACCCTGACCTTCTGGTTCATAGGTTGATGCTCCACCACTGAGCCACTGCAGCCAAACTTGATAAAAGAAAATAAAATAAAAAAAATCAGCCTATTATATTGTTACAGAAAACTGGAATAACCAAACCATGCTCAGAGAGTTTGGAGTTACATTTCTTACATGCGGGTCCAGAGGAAAATGTTTCACAAATCTTGGGCCCCAACATGCAGACATTTTCCCTATTTATATGTTTTCACCTACTTTGTCTCCCAAACATGGGATGTTTCCCGCCCCTTTGCAAGTTCTTAAAGGGCCCCTATATGCTGAGGCCTTGAGACCTCAACCAAAGGCCTGGCCTTGTGCCAGCACTGGTAATTTTGTCCGGGGAAGGTTTAATGGCCCCTCTGAAGTGAGAATAGTCTCATTTTCCTTATTATTTAAGCAAGCAAACATTTACAGAAGCCAACAGCAAGGTTGAAATTTCAAACAGCAGTTTTTCTATAAGATGGATGCTTCCATATCACTTCCTAAAAGTTGTGTGACTGCATTAACAGGAAGTACTATTTTGTGTACCTGGTAATGGTGACAGTGACTTTTCCTGTGTTTTGGCTACAAGGAGGAGGCAGACTTTATCCGCATATGGATATCACCTGGCGCTTCCTGTGTTTATAAATGGAGGCGCTGGAGGGGGAAATCTGGCTGCCACCCACAGAACACACACTGTGCCCCTCTTCCTTTTCCGAATCCCCCTCTTCTCTGCCCGTGGTGTCAGACCCACATAGAGAGAGGGATGCCTTTTGTAATTCACAGGCAGGCGCTGCCCAACATGGTGGGGGGAGAGGGGATTGACTACGTTAAGATGGCCACCCCGGTGATGAAGAAGCCAGAGAGCTGACGCGGATTGCCAGGGCCGGGGCCTTTGCTGGGTGAAGGATGAGTGTGAGATCGAACATCTGCCGCACTACGCAAAGCGAGGTTCTTCCCGGGAAGCTTCCTCCACCTGCCCAAGCCGTGCTGTTTAACGAACGCTGGTAACGAAGGTCTGCAAACTCATCCCCCACACGCTGCAGAGGCACAACCGCCGACACACCCAGGCAGGTGAGTACACGAGAAATCGAATCCGATGGAATCCACCAAGGGGACAGAAGGAATGAGAGACACGGTACATCTGGCAGTGGGGGTCCCGAGAGGATAAGAGAATATTTTTCCAAACGGAGAATGTGTGTTATTTATTTTATATTTTATTTATTTATTTATTTATTTATTTATTTATTTATTTATTTACAGTGGTACCTCGAGATACAAGTGTCCTAACATACAAGATTTTTGAGATACGAGCGATTTTTGCTTTGGAATACGAGCAAAAGTTGAGATAGGAGTAATCACGTGGATTGGCCGGCTGCACATGACCCACCAGTTTACCGCGACTTGAGCGTCTCATAGTTTCCCACGCCTCAAGGTTATGGAACAAATTAAACTGGTATCTCCAGGTACCACTGTATTTTTATATATTTTATTGATTTTCCACAGAGAGAAAGGGAAAGAGATAGAGAGCTAGAAACATCCATCAGCTGCCTCCTGCACGCCCCACACTGGGGATGTGCCTGCAACCCGAGTACATGCCCTTGACCGGAATCGAACCTGGGACCCAAAATTCCGCAGGCTGACGCTCTATCCACTGAGCAACACCAGTTTTGGGGAATGTGTTATTTCAAATCCGAAGCAGATAAACTGTTCAGAAGCTGCTCGGCCGGGTGGCTCAGTGGTTGGGCATTAACCGATGAACCAGGAGGACAGTTTGGTTCCCAGTCAGGACACATGCCTGGGTGGCAGGCTCCATCCGCTGTGTGGGGGGTGCAGGAGGCAGCCAGTCAATGATTTTCTCTCCTCACTGATGTTTCTCTGTCTCACTCTCCTTTCTTTTTTGAAATCAACAAAAAGATATTTTAAAAACATTGTTCAGGAGCCATTTCTCTAGCTTCCTCAAGAGCAAGATACCTTTGAAAGGTGTATGGAGTAAAAGGCATGTGGAGCTGAAGTTTATGATTATACGATTTAAAACGTCAGCTTAAAAATTACAAGAGTCTGCGGAGACCTGTTTGGCTCAGTGAATAGAGCATCAGCCTGCAGACTGAGGGGTCCCGGGTTTGATTCCAGTCAGGGCATGTGCTTTGCTTGCGGGCACATCCCCAGTGTGGGGCGTGCAGGAGGCAGCTGATCGATGTCTCTCTCTCATGGATGTTTCTAACTTTCTATCCCTCCCTCTCTGTAAAAAAAAAAAAGTCAATAAAATATATATTTAAAAAAACTACAAGATTCTAATATGATAACTGATCAAAAAGCTAAAATATGAGTAACTGAATGTGGCAGATATTAAGTGAACTCAACCTATTAAATTTAGAGAATTGCTGATTGAAAGCATAAAAGAGTGTCATATACAGCCCTTAAATAAACTACGAGAGAATCATACTTAGGACTATTTCTCCAATCTGCACCTATCTATATGTTATCATAATCACTAAGCAATGTTAAACCTTTTAACCTTTTATTTCTGAATGAATTTGGCTTATCCTACCCCGGGGTTCATTACTGTACCCCAATGTTAAAAACCTCTGTCCAAAACGCAGCTTCTGCCCACAGGCCAGCCTCGTCACTAAGATGCCCTTTCACCTCAGAGGACCCCACAGAAACGTGCCAGCGTGCGGAAGACAGGGAGTCCCTGCTGGTAGAGCTCAAGTGCTGATGGCAACGAGTCCGGGCATCTGCACAGGCATCTGTCTCCAGCAAGACGGTGTGACAGATCCCCTAAAACGCTCCCCCACCCCTTGAAATAATTCGAGACGCCCACACCCTCACCTCCAAATATCTTCCTGATGGCTGTCAGCTCTCGAAAGAACACAGAAACTGCTAGAAAACCACTGCCTGGCAACTCTGAGCAGCAAAGGCAGGGGGGTGTAGGTGTGGCTCTGGTTTCTGGTTACCACCCAACGCCAGCCATGGAGCGGTTGTAACTATGTGGGTAAAGGGCATTGAATAATGGTGCGAGTTATTAGATGTATTTAGAGACCGCTGGGGATATTTTAATTTCCTTATATTTACTCGAAAACGTATTTATCAGAGAAGAACAAACAATGGGACATACAATGAATACATTTTCCCAAAAAAACTAAACTGACAAGTCAGGAACCTCGAGAAGGCCCTAACCGGTTTGGCTCAGTGGATAGAGCGTCGGCCTGCGGACTGAAAGGTCCCAGGTTCGATTCCGGTCAAGGGCATGTACCTTGCTTGCGGGCACATCCCCAGTAGGGGGCGTGCAGGAGGCAGCTGATGGATGTTTCTCTCTCATCCGTGTTTCTAACTCTCTATCCCTCTTCCTTTCTCTTTGTAAAAAATCAATTATATATATATAAAGAACCCTGAGAAGCATGTAGCTAGTGTTTCCTGCCGGGGCCAGAAGGTTCCTCTCACCCAGGGGTTTCCCGCTGTGGCCATCAGGAGCCCCCGGACTTGCTGCAGGATGGACTCCTGGCTCCATCCCTGGCATCCCAGTAGGTCCACAATGGAGCTTAGCATCTGCATTCACAGTGAGTCTCAAGGTTGAGCCGCTGCTGCTTCTCTGAGGACCACACTTGGACTTGCTCTGGGACAGGAGAACTTCATGGTCAACTACAACGTCAGTAAGTTGATCTGGCTCTGGGGAGAATTTCCCTGGACTGTTTTTCTTGGCGATTTCCTCCCTGCTATTCCTTAGTGTATTGGCTTCAAGCAGGAAGCTCTTAGTCCCATCTCTGATGCTTAATCTACTGAGCAGTGATCAAACAACTTGACAGAATCAATGCATGTGTTTTTCATGTACAATTTCACATCAGAGAGTGAGCAGGGATGCCTGCGAGCAGGTGCTTCTCAACGACCATTTACATGGGATTCTGCGTGTGCTGTTTCCTTCCTCCCTTAGTCACATGTTCCCACTCATTTTCTGGTTCAAACCTGCATTTCAGAGGATAATGTTCCCAGGTATACAGGATACTTAGTGAGGATACCTAAGGGCTGGGGTGGTGTAGCTCTAGAACCTGCCAGAAAAGAGTCTATGAGAATGAATGGGGGAATCTCCCAGCCCGCATCATGGATTCCCGAGAGGAGAAAGCGTGGATTCGGAGTATGAGCACCTCCAGGGGGTTTCGAACCTCAGCACAGATGGCGGGTCCTGTGAGCCTGTCTGCGTCAGTGTACAAGGACCCCTCATCCCACTGAGCTGGAAAGTGCTTGTCACTCAGAAACAGGTCAGCAACAATCCTCTGCGATTCATCCTGGATAATCAATGCTGAGGGGTATTTTTCAGTTTACATTTGCATAAAATATATGGACTAGCCGAAACCGGTTTGGCTCAGTGGATAGAGCGTCAGTCGGCCTGCGGACTGAAGGGTCCCAGGTTTGATTCCGGTCAAGGGCACATACCTTGGTTTTGGGCACATCCCCAGTGGGAGGTGTGCAGGAGGCAGCTGATCGATGTCTCTCTCCCATCGATGTTTCTAACTCTATCCTTCTCCTTTCCTCTCTGTCAAATATCAATAATATCTATATCTATATCTATATCTATATCTATATCTATATCTATATCTATATATTTAAATATATGGACTAGACTTCTGTGAAAATGGAATAGAAGTACTTTTTTAAAAAAATTGAATAACAATAACCAAAATCCTGGATATTGTACATAAAATAATCATCCAAAGACTCTGGAAGTCAGACAGAAGGCAAACCAGCGAGAGGGCCTCTTATATCCCAGACCTGGAGCTGAACAAAACAAGAACCTAGAAATGCCAATAGGCACCCATTTCTTTTTTAAAGGGCCAACGAAAGCACATTCTCTGCAGCCACCCGACCTGGGAAGAAGCAACATAAAACGAGCAAAACATTTAGACCAGTAGTTCTCAATCTTCCTAATGCCACGTCCCTTTAATGCAGTTCCTCATGTTGTGGTGACCCCGAGCCATAAAATTATTTTCGTTGTGGTTGGGGGTCACTACAACATGAGGAACTATATTAAAGGGACGTGGCATTAGGAAGGTTGAGAACCACTGATTTAGACAATAAGAGCTCTGCTCCAATCAATAAAGAGAAAATAACGGTTCTACCACACCCAGGCCAGCAAAGGCTGAGCAGGGAGCTTACACTTCTACCCCCCTAACCCCTCAGGCTGACACCAGGTGCTCAACTCCCACTAAAGTGAAGTCACAGCAGACCCAGCAGGGAGCCGAGACCTTCATTCCCATCCTGTGGTGAAGAGACCCACACCGCCCCGCCCACCCCATTAGGCTGTCAATGGAGACTAGGCGGCAGCCTGGACTTCCCTCCTCACCCTTCTTCACGGGGTGAAGTGATAGGAGCCTCAGGGAGGATCGGGGTGTCATCACAGTCCAGGAGCCACCAGGCTACCTCTTTGCCCCCCTCTTTACTTTTAGGAGAAAAACCAAGTAGAACGGCAGTAGATGTCTCCTGAAGATCCAGGAGGTCAGAAGAAAGTGGCACAGCGCTTTTCACATGGTGAAAAACAGAACTGTCAACTTAGACTCCTATATCCAGGTAATACATCCTTCAGAAATGAAGGCGCAATCAGGACATTCTCAGAGAAAGGCAAACAAAGACCGTGTCATTAGCTGATCTGCCTGCTCTAGAAGGATGACCGGAGGAAGTTCTCAAAACAATAAGGAAGCAATAAGAGAAGGAATGTTTGAACATGTGAAAGGAGAACATAGTAAAGAAATATATGAATAACTATAATGAGCTTTCTCCTTCAAATGAATTCGAGCCTTCAAAATTACATGCAAAAATTATGGTACTGTCTAATGAGGCTCTAAATATACTTAGAAGAAATATTTAAGGCTTTTATGCTCTATGTGGGGAGGGTAAAAGGACATAAAGAGAGGTAAGGTGTCTCTGCTCCACCTGAATTGATAAGCTGCCAATAATAACAAATGGTGATAAAGTGTATGTATATGGTGTAATACTTAGAGAAGCTACTAAAAAAATGTATACAAGAGGCACACTTAAGAACATTATAGACAGCCCTAGCTGGTTTGGCTCAGTGGATAGAGAGTGGATCTGAGGACTGAAGGATCCCAGGTTCGATTCTGGCCAAGAGTATATGAACAGGTTGTGGGCTCGATCCCCAGTAGGGAGCATGCAAGAGGCAGCTGATCAATGACTCTCTCTTATCATTGATGTTTCTATCTCTCCCTTTCCCTTCCTCTCTGAAATCAATAAAAATATATTAAAAAAACATTATAGATAAATAATAATGTAATTCTATGAATGCTCAAGTAATTCACATGAAGGCAGGGAAAATTCCCAGAGAAACTAAAAAACCATAAACAGAGAGAAAAACCAAAAATAAAATAGTAGGCACAAGCCCTAACGTAATAATTACACTAAACGAAAGATACAACTATAATTTTATCTTCAAAGAGCTCATCAAATATAACAATATAGACAGATTGAAAATGAAAGAATGGAAACAGAAATATCATGCATACATCAATCAAAGAAAAAGAGTGTTTATATTAATATTAATTAAAGAAGACTTTGAGTAAATCTCATTACCAGATATCAGAGTCAATATACCAAGAAAACACAGCAATACTAAGTACACATATACAACAAACAGAGCTACAAAATATGTAAAGGAAAATGGATATAATGAAAAGGATAAATAGGCAAATTCACCATTATAACAGAGGCTTCATATTCTTTCAACACCTATAGACAGAAAATTAACAAACATATAGAAGAAATAATCAGCAACATCAACCGACAGGATAAAATTAGCATTTATAGAGCACTCTACCCCCAATCATCTGAATGCACAATCTTTTTAAGTGCTCATGGGACCACATACCAAGACAGAAAACACTTCAGGCCATAAAATAAACATTAAAATTTTGAAAAGAATTGAAATCATAGAGTGTGTTCTCTGATAAAAATGAAATCAAACTAGAAATCAGTAACAGAAAGATAACAGGGAAATCTCCAAACCTTTGAAAATAAACAACACGCTTAGAGGAAATCTCAAAAGAAATTTTAGGAAGGACTTGAACTGAATAAAGATAAAAATACAAGGTACTAAGATGTTTGTGACATAGTTATGACAGTGCTGAGAGGGAAATGTATAGTACTAAATTCAAACATTAGAAAGGGGAAAATGCCCAAAACCAATAATCTAACCTCTCACTCAACAATATAAATAAACCAAAAGCAAGCAGGATGGAAAAAATAATAATTATAAGAGCAGAAATCAATGAAATGAAAAACAAAAACAGTGAAGAAAATTAATGAAACAACAATGTGCTCCATTAAAGGTCAATACAATTGACAAACCTCTAACAAAACTGAAAGGGGCACGAAGACACAAATTACCAACATCAAAAATGAAGTGAGACAAAGATTAAAAATGTTGGCGGAGTGAGTGGAGGCTGCACGGACACGCTCCCAGGAACAAACTGGAAATACAACTAAAATACAGAAAAACTTCCTGAATGATCAATGGAAAACTCGCAGGCGAGAGCCCTGACACCCAGACCGAAAGTGGAGACCGCACAGAGACTGGAAGGAGGGGCAGAGGTGGGGAAGGGCTGGCTGGGAGCCCACAGACAGCAACTGACATTGAGGAGAGATACACCAGCTCTGGGGGATTCCCACTGAGAAATGCTAAAGGGACTGCTATAGTGAGAAGAAGAAACAGAGAGGGAAACCTAAGCATATGGAATTAAAATGGCAATAAGTACAAACTTATCAATAATAAAGCAAAATGTAAATGGATTAAATGCTCTAATCAAAAGGCACTGGGTAGCTGAATGGATGCAAATCATGACCCAACTATATGCTGTCTACGAGAGACTCACCTCAGAACAAAAGACACACACAGGATGAGAGTGAAGGGATAGGAAAAAATTTTCCATGCAAATGGAAAAGAAAAAAAAGCTAGAGTAGCAATAATCACACTCAACCAAATAGACTTTGAAATGAACGTCATCACAAGAGATGACAAAGGTCACTACATAATACTGAAGGTACCAATCCAATAAGAGGATATAAACCTAGTAAACGTATATGCACCCAATATTGGAGCACCTAAATATACAAAAAATATTTCTAGAGAAAATTTTAATTTAATTGAAATCTCATCCTTTAAAGGAGAGATGGAGGGACTTTAACACCTAGCTGACTTGACTGGATAGACATTCCAGACAAAAATTTAACAAGGAAACAGTGACTCTAAAAGACATACTGGATCAGGTGGATTTAATTGACGCTTCTAGATCATTTCACCCCAAAGCAGCAGAATATACATTTTTCTCCAGTGCACATGGGTCATTCACAAAAACAGACTACATATTAAGACACAAAACAAGTTTCTACAAGTTCAAGAAGATTGAAATTATATCAAGCGTCTTCTCAGATGACAATGGAATGAAATTTGAAGTCAACTACAGTAAAAACACCCCAAAATATTAAAACATACAGAGGATAAATAGCATGCTATTAAACAATGAATGGGTTACCAATGAGACCAAGAAATGAATCAAAAACTTCCTTGAAGCAAATTAAAATGAACACACCACAACCCAAAATTTTTGGGACACAGCAAAAGCAATCCTAGGAGTGAAGTTGATAGCACTACAGACATACCTCAAGAAAAAACAACAACAATAAACTAACTCTACAACTTAAAGAACTAGAAAGAGACAACAACAAAAAAAAGCTCAGAGTAAGTAGAAGGAAGGAAATAATAATAATTAGAATAGAAATAAATAACATAGAGATTAAGAAAACAATACCAAAAATCAATGAAGCCAAGAACCGATTCTTTGAAAGGATAAACAAAATTGATAATCTGCTATCATTAAGAAACAAAGAGAGGACCCAAATAACTAAAATGAGAAATGGAAGTGGAAAAGTTACCATTGATATCACAGAAATACAAAGGATTGTAGAAAAATATTATGAACAACTATATGCCAACAAGCTCGACAATGTGGATAAAATGGACAAATTCTTAGAAAAATACAATATCCCAAAACCGAAATAGGAAGAATCAGAGAAGAACAGACCAATAACTACTGATGAAATAGGAGCAGTAATAAAAAAATTTCCAGCAGGCAGAAGCCCAAGTCCAGAAGGATTCACAGGGGAGTTTTACCAAAGATTAAAAAAAGAACTAACATCTGTACTTCTCAAAATATTCCAAAAAAATCCAAGAGGAAGGCACACTTCCAAACTCTTTTTATGAAGCCAGCATTTTCCTAATTCCAAAACCAGATAAAGACACCACAAAGAAAGAGAATTATAAGCTAATACCTCTGATGAACATACATGCTAAAATCCTCAACCAAATATTAGCATATCAGACCCAGCAATATATTAAAAAGATCATGCATCATGACCACGTGGGATTTATTCCAGGGATGCAAGGCTGGTACAATATTTATAAATCAATCAACGTTCTATATCACACAAACAAATTGAAAGGCAAAAATCACATGAACATCTCAATAGAGGCAGAAAAAGCATTTGACAAAATCCAACAAATTCTAGAAAAGTGGGAATAGAAAGAGCATATCTCAACATGATAAGCGCCGTATATGACAAACCTATAGACAACATCATACTCAAAGGGCAAAAATGAAGACCATTTCCCCTGAGAACAGAAATAAGACAGGGATGTCCGTTTTCACCACTCCTATTCAACACAGTACTGGAAGTGCTAGCCACAGTGATCAGACAAGAAGAAATAAAAGGCATTCAAATTGTAAAGGAGGAAGTAAAACTCTCATTATTCAAAGATGACATGATATTGTACATAGAAAAATCTAGACTCCACCAAAAACCTACTATATTTAATAAGTGAATTTGGCAATGTAGCAGGATACAAATTTAACACCAAAAAATTGATGGCTTTTTTATACACCAGTAATGAACTCACAGAAAGATAAACTAAACAAACAATTCCATTTAACATTGCAACAACAAAAAATTAAGATACTTAGGAATAAACTTAACCAAGGAAGCAAAAGACCTGTACTTAGAAAACTACAAGATGTTGAAAAAAGGAATAGAGGGAGATATAAACAAATGGAAGAATCTACCTCTTCATGGGTTGGTAGAATCAACATAATTAAAATGTCCATACTACCCAAAGCAATCTCTAGATTCAATGCAATTCCAATTAAAATACCAATAGCATATTTCACAGATCTAGAACAAATACTCAAAAATTTGTATGGAATCAAAAAGATCCCAAGTAGCTGCAATAATCTTGAGAAAGAAGAACAAAGTTGGAGGGATCAGAATAGCAGATTTCAAGTTATGCTACAAAGCCACTGTAATCAAACCAGCCTGGGAATGGCACAAGAACAGACATATAGACCGATGTGCACAAATCTCGCCCATTTTCTCCCATCTGGGCATGTGAGAGCCTTCACTCATGAGTAAGAATGGTCACATGACCTTGCTGGGGCCAATAAAATGTGAGTGGAAGTGGTAGGTAGTGAAAGCCTTTATGAGCTGTGGGTGACTCACCATGTCCCCATGTGCCCGGCCGGGGAAGGATTGAGGATGGTTTGGTTGATGGGAGCTTTATCAGTCTGGGTCTCTGAGTGAGAGGATGTAACACAGTCTGATACCGAGAAACATGGCACATTATATTAGCAAGAAATAAACCTTGTGGGGGTTTCTTCAGTCACTGACATTTAAAAAAATATATTTTATGATTTTTTACAGAGAGGAAGGAAGAGGGATAGACAGTTAGAGACATCGATTAACTGCCTCCTGCACACCCCCTACTGGAGATGTGCCCGCAACCAAGATACATGCCCTTGACCAGAATAGAACCTGGGACTTTTCAGTCCAAAGTCCGACCCTCTATCCACTGAACCAAACCGGTTTTGGCTTCAGTCATTGAAATTTTAGAGGTATTTGTTGGGCTGCATAATCCGTACTCCTGTAACTGATGGGTATATTGTACAGTTACACTAAACACACAGCACTCTTTGGGATAGGACACAGGATTACGGTATCACATTGTCAACTAGTTAATGAGTTATTCTATGGTGCACTGAATGGCATCTTTCACTCATAACACACACACACACACACGCACACACGTAAAGCAAAATCAAGTCTTGCGTCACTTTCCTTACGGTATAAATTAAGAGTGAGAGTTTGCTAGGGATCCTATGATCCAAAGCTTTGTGTGAAGCTGGGTGTACAGAGAAGCGATGCCTCACACATTTCACGGAGGGACATGAGTCACAGAAACTCTATGCTCTGCCCTAAGGATTTCCAACGGCTTCAAAGAAGAGACACACATCTTGATAGATGTGCACCATGTAGAGATTAGGATTCGTGGTGAACATTAACAATCATATCAACTGCCCGGAACCCACTGTGTGCAGGGAGAAATGACCTTGACTAACATTTATTTTCAGACACTGTACATATGCATGAGCACACAGCCAATCAGTACTTCCTTTTGCTAACGACTTGTGCCATGCGTCTTAGGTTAACATTGTGTGGGTAATATTTGAAATGATTTATGTTTTTTATCATAATACTACGAGTCACGTCAAAAGATTTCAATGCAAAAATTAACAAATAATTTTTACAAAGATATTGCAACATCTCCTTTGGGGAAGTTGAAACACGCGACTTAAATTCTCAACTTAATCGATTAGAAGTTCCAGCTGTTAAAGGTATTTCCCTAATTATTTGGATGTTCAAGGGCATATTATTGATGTTAAAATTGTCAACAGTTTCAAATGTAACTCGTTATTGTTTTTGAATTAAAAAATATATATAATGATACATTTCTCAGAATCTAGCCATCACCAGTCTTTGTATAGGCATTCATATATATCTTCTTGATATATATATATATATATATATATATATATATATATATTGCCTACAAAATACGAGGCAAAAATCATTGATATACAAAAAGTATTGTGTTTTCCACTTATTCTTATGAAGGAAACAGTAAACAGAAGATCAAATTAGGAAGTGTCATGGATGTTCACCATGATGGGAATTGAATGCACCAAGATAGCCGTGAACCAGGTGTGACACTTCATTAATTCCCAGTGTGGACAGCAGAATCAGAACTCATGAGTTTAGGGGTTCTCTCTTCCTTTGCGACAGTGGTTATGATTCCTGTCCTCTTTGTACTTCAGTTTCCTTCCTAGACAAGGAGGAGACTCTGGAAGCCTGTTGTGAGGAACTGGGGCAGTAATTTATAGAGAGCCCGAAAAATGATGTCGGGCACACGGCAATGTTCAATAACTGCAGATACCAGGGTGTCTGCCATAAGTAGTTAGGACCCATTTCCCCAGGGCAGTAAACACTTGGGTTCACCTCCTTTCCTCTGGAGCCTCTTCTTTTCCTGGGGACACTTCCTAGAATCATAGGTGCCAGGCACGAACCAGTTGCATTTCTATTCTGAAACATTCCTACACTTTAACACTCATGCAGCTATCTTTTAGGATTTCAAAGTGGTTATTAAGGCAAATGAGGGAAAGAACTATATTTCCCTAAAATTAAATAACTCTCTTCCAAGAGGTCACTCATCAGTCGAGGGTAGCACCTGCTCGGTGTGCTTTAGAAAGTATTGGATAGTTTGTAAACCTCCCCATGGCCACAGGCAGATAAAGAGGGGAAATAGAGCATCTTCTGGTGAATAGAGATAACCAGATGTGTAGAGATAACCAGAAGGAGACACAGGTCTCTGAAAATAATTCAGGAAACATTCACAAAAGCATTTAAGAAGACCTCTTAACCTAGTAAACACTTCCTCACACGTCATTCCTCTGCAAATGCCTGATTTTATGGGCATCCTGTTTTGAACTCCCTGGACCAGAATTCCCTAACACACACTTTTAAAAAATATATATATATTGATTTCAGAGAGGAAGAGAGAGGTAGAAACATCAATGATGAGAGAATCATTGATTGGCTGCTTCCCACATATCCCCTATTGGGGATCAAGCCAACCTTGACATGTGCCCTTGACCAGAATGGAAGGTGGGACCCTTCGGTCTGCAGGCCAATGCTCTATCCACTGAGCCAAACCGGCTAGGGTTTAACATGCATTCTTATTGAATTCTCTCTTTCAGGGAATTTACCTCAATTGGTAAATAAGGGTTTGCTTGTATAATTATTTTGTTAAGATCTGACCCTCTGAAACTGCCAGGGCTCGCTCATCTTCCCGCTCACCACTGACCTCCGCTTGTCCATCAGCACCTGGAATGGAGGGGTTCTCAGGAGGCGGAGGCGATAAGATTCTCCCCCAAACTGGAGAGGTGGAACTTGCAAGGACAAAGTCATGTCAAATCCACCAGGTGAGGTGAAAGGAACCAGGCAATGCTTTCTCTAAACTAAGCAACAGAAGCTGGAGAACTGGAACAGACCTGAGTCAGAAAGGACATGTGTGTATCCCAGGATTTAGCCTTAATGACCATCAACATCCTACATACAGAGCCTAGGAAAATTCAGACTCAATTTCAATATCAAAAACACTTGTGTGCCATGGCGTGCAACGCTCCCGCCCACGGCGCCGCCCTCCAGCATCCCCCAAATAACCCTGCAGCCTTGCTTCGGTGTGCTCAGGAGCTGAGCCTGGGAGAGCAGGGACCTTTGTCACAGCCAAAGACCATGTTTTCCTGGGGCTGCAGGTGGATGCTAGTTCACTGGCAATGCTGACAGGGTGTGGATGTGAAATGTGTACATGGAATTGAATTAAATGGCAAGACAAGAATTAAGGAGGTTTATGCATGTCAAAATAATTTTGAAACTCGTTATGTAGAGAAGCATTTCAATTACTTAAAGAATAGCCGGTGAAGATTTAAGAGAGACATGTGCCCAACAGAGTGAATATCGTGGGAGCTCAGTAAGCGCACATGAAGAGTGATTCTCTGGAATTCACTCCACTGACACTTTTTCAGCACCACAGGTCACTAAAGCCAGTGAAGATCTGAAAGTTATTTCAACTTGGAATCCTGAGAACATTAGACGCCAGTCTTCATCGCTCCACAACTCTGCATAAGCGCTTACCATTGGTCGAGGCATGGCTTACATGGACACCCTCAAAATATAGCTGCTTTTAATTACGGACAGCTGAAAGAGAACGGCGGAAGTCTTCTTTAAAGACCCATAACCTCTTTTCAGAGTGATGGGATTCAAGGTTATTATTATTATTATTTAATATATTTTACTGATTTCTTACAGAGAGGAAGGGAGAGGGATAGAGAGCTAGAAACATCAATAAGAAAGAAACATCCATCAACTGCATCATGCACGTCCCCCATTGGGGATGTGCCCGCAACCAACGTACATGCTCTTGACCAGAATCGAACCTGGGACCTTTCAGTCCTCAGGCAGACGCTCCATCCACTGAGCCAAACCGGTTTCGGCATGATTCAAGATTATTAAAGTTGACCAAAAATTCTGCAAGATCCTACTATGAAGAAAATAATGACCAGGCTTTGAGCAGAGCGCAAACGAATAGGTCCGGCTATCCGCTTTATAATCTACTTTCCTGCCGAACTTAACCGCTGACAAGCTGGATTGTGCTTATAAATACTACTTTATTCTACAATTGAAGAGGAAATTAGGTTTATCGTGACAAAAGGAAACTACTTAAAGGATACTTGCCATAATTACAATATTAAAATTAGAAAAAATTAATTGCCCCCAACGTGCAGCTCATAATTAAGAGGATCATCTTGGTGGAGATGTGGGAAATATATCAAATATAGGCTTTAGGTACAATGGGGTTCATATATATATATATATATATATATATGCATATATGGTCATATATATATATGTGTATATATATATATGTATATATATATGCATATATATACACAGACATATATAATGAATAGGTTAAAAGTACAGCAAAAGCCCAGCTGGCTCTAAACATTTCACGACTGTGTGACCTTGGCTGAGTTATCTCGGATCTGCGTGGCTTTCCTCGTCTGTGAAAGGCAGATGCTCTTATGACCTCCTCCCCCCTTTATGGCGGTATGAGGCTTAAGTGAGATAAAATGAGAGAACATGGAACTGTGCCGCATGCCATTCGTGCAGAGCTGTGTTTTCCCGAAGTTTCTACCTTTGGAACAAACCACATAAACGGCTGTGTTTTCTTTTTTGGTAAAATAAATTAATAACTCCTTGTACTCCAACAACTTAGGCCACTGTCACATTCAAAAGAACACGCAGCGCGCATCAAACACCGTGACCATCCCTGATCCCGGGACCCCGGAAGGTAAACACCACCTCGAAAGGCCTTTTTTCCCTTTTTTTTTAAAGAGCAAGAATGAGTGTAACGGTGTTCACTTCGCCGGTGCCCGTTCACTGTTCCCCCCAAGTTCCAGACGTCCTCCTCCCTCCGGGCCGGACCCGCCTGGCAGCGGGAAGTCTGACCGCCCAGCCCCAGCCCGGCGGTACCTCTGCGCCCAGCACCCGCCCCCCTGCCCCCCTTGGGGCAGGTCCTGGGCCGGACATCTCTCTGCCTCCTCCCCCTCGGGGTCCCGGCGCCCCCCCCCTGCCCGGTGGGAAACTCCACAGCGGGGGCAACAGGCTCCCACGCCGCGTCCTCCTCCGCCTCCTCCTCCTGGCGCCCCGCACGCCCCGCAGCGCCCGGCCCCGCGCCCCGCCGCCCGGGCTGCCAGCACCCACCTCGGGCTCCCCGGCCGCCCCCCCGCCCCCGCCCCGCGCCGCCCCACCGCGAGGCCATCCCCGCAGGCGGCGGCCACGCACTCGCACCCGCGCAGCCGCCCGGACACCCAGGGGGCGGCGATGGGCAGTGACAACACACAACTCAGCCCGCGGCGGCGCCCCACCGGCTGCTGTCCCCCCAGCGGGGACCCCGGGCTGCCGGCCGAGAGGGGGACCCCCATCCCCGCCCCGGCGGCCGCGATGCACCTGCGCGGCCCGCGCCCCCGCCCGGCGCTCCTGCCGCAGCAGCAGCAGCAGCCGCCCCGCCGCCCGCCCGCCCGGCGCCCGCCTGGCTCCCTCCGCATCCCGGCCGCAGCGCCGCACACGCCCCGCGCAGGTGGGAACCCCGCGAGTGGGCGCTGGGGCGATTCCCCGCCCCCGCCCCCCATCCTCCTCCAGCTCTCACCCCCCACCCCCGCCCCGCGCCCCGCGCTCGCCGGCGCCTCCACGCCGGACTTTTCCGTGTCCCCGCGCCCCGGGCTGCGGTGCCTGCGCGTCCCGGGCGTCCCCCGCCGCCCCCTCCGCCGCCGCCCGGCCCCGCGCCCCCGGGTCGCGGCCACCCCCTCCCCCGGGGACCCCGGTGCGCCCCGCAGGGGGAACACGCCTCGCGCGCACACACACACGCGCACACACCTGGCCGCGGCTGGCGCCTCGCTGGGCTCCCGCTCGCCGCGCCCCGGGCGGGAGGCGCCCCTCGGTCCGGGCGGCCGGGCGCGGAGCCGCTGCGCGGGGGACGGGACGCGGAGCTGGAAGTGCCGCCGCCGCCGCCGCCGGAGTTGCGGGTCATGTGGGCGCCGCGCCGCTGCCAGCGCCAGGGTTTCCTGAGGATCCTCAGACCATGATCTCATCCCCCGCGCCGCCCCGCCTCCGCTCCGCCGCGCGCACGCACGGCTCCCTCCCTCTCTCTCTCTCACTCACACACACACACGCACAGGCACACACCGCGCACTCACCCTCCTTCCTGGGCCGGGTATTCCCTCCAGATCCAGGGAGACCCCGTGTTCACGCTCCTCATTGAAAAAAATAAATAATAATAATAAAGAAAAAAATCTCCTCCCGGGTATTTTTTCCTCTTTCCACGCCTGACGGATGGGCTTTGTTTATTCCCTCCTCCCCCGGTCCCCCCCTCACACGTGCCAGGGATCAGCGCGGAGCCGCAGCCTGAGCATGAACAGAAGGAAAAACAATAATCATTTGCGGGTGTTGACCCAGATTCTGGTCGCACCCGGGCCTCGGCAGCACCGCGTGCAGGAGGCGGAGGCCGCGATGCAGCGGCGGCGGCGGCAGGCAGGGCTGGGACCGGGATGCCCTCCCCCGCCCGCTGCGAGCATTACCTCATGTGTTTGCAGAGCATCTTTGCGCAGCGGCGGCGGCGGTGGTGGCGGCGGCGGCGGATGGGAAGGCAACTAAGTAGCCACTTCGGAGACGCGGAAGTGGAGGTCACATAGCGTGACCTGCCCCCGTGCACACAAGTCAATATCTCCGTTAATGCTAATGCCACCGCCGCTCACAGGTGGCCTGTTCACCACAACCAATTCCGGAAACTTAGATTCTGGGAAATAATGATGATTTGTGTAGTTCACTCAAACCCCCGTGAGGTGCCTGATGTATAATGAAAAGCTGTGCTATATTTTGAAAGATATTGAGATCTTTACTATTTGGAACCTGCCCTCCACTGGTGTACATCTAGTTGTGGAGACTATATATATATATAAAAGCCCACTGGTGAAATGCTTTCTTACTTTTGTTGTTATGAACTGTCGCAAAGCAAGTATAAGATTCTCTCCTTTTCTTTTTTCCTATTGAATTTCTATTCCATGTCAAAAATATTTGTCTGTGTGCCCCATATTTCCTCTGTCTTTGACCCCCACACCATCTCAGTGGCCAAGGTAATATGTGAACTTTGCCCTTCACCTACACATCTGCCACAAATTCCCACACAACACTCCACTGTGGCTTCCGGTTAGGGGTACATAGGAAAATCCAGCAGCCTTCTACTTCTAGTAATCCCAAGAGAAGAGAAATGGTAGGAGAGAGGAAAAGGGTCAAGGAGAAGGCAGAGGAATAAGCAGCGGAAAGAGCTGGGGAAGGCACAAATAAAAGGGAATTAAATGACAAGATGAGAGAGAGAAGAAGAGAAAAAAAAAGGGGGTGAGGTAGGGAGAAAAGAAGGACCAGCTTTCAAGTAAAAGCTAAAATGTCCCAAATTTTGCTGCATGGGAAATCATATAGTTCCATATTCTTCTCAAATATTATCTTTTAGAAATTAGAAAATCATATAGTTTCATATTGCTTTCAAATATTATCTTTTGATAAATCTACAGGAATTTAATGGCAAGGACACCAGGTCATATATGCCCTGAATGATCTCAGTTTTAAAAGTTCAAGTACAGGATCCACTAGCAGAAATAAACAGGCTGACCTATCAATATAAGCAAACAGTGAAAGCCACCATGAGATCAACTAGCCAGGGGATGTAGAATGATTTAAGAATACATTGACACTGGAATTCAGGGAGCTAAGTGGGAAACCAAAGGCACAGGGATGTTAAGACAGGCAGCAAAGACTTGGGCTTGCGGTATTCAAAGCAAAATAATAATAATAATAATAATAATAATAATAACAACAACAACAACAACAACAATAACATTATTTTAAAGTATTGCAGATTTTCCCAAGTGCTCTTTATACAGTCTTTAGTGAGCCTGATGATAATGAAAGGATGGTACCTATAAAAGGAATATAGCAATTCTCCCTGGTGTTCTACATGTTGCATGGAGAAGTGCCGAACATTTTCACTCATTTTTGGAAATATTTAAATTTTATGATCGGTCACCCCTAAAGATGTTGCTCAGGGAAGCTGCCTTCGATCCTTCTCATCAACAACACCAGTAGCTGGGTTCCTGGGCGTAGATCGCAACAGTGATTTATAATCTAGGATTTTACACCGGCCACTGGGGCTAAACTAGAAGCGTTAGCATGTAGCAGACGATGATGGCTTTGCAGGATCTCTGGGAGATTTCTGCAGAGGAGGTGGAGTCCTGGATTGCACAGCAATGTATCAAGAGCACTTTCCCTCTGATCTGCATACTCATGGCAGGATCTGGGTTAATCAGAGGTGTATTTAGGTTTGAGGATGATAACGAGGTTCAGAAATGCATTCCAACTTCACGGGCTCAACATGCGCTAGTGGTTTGTGTCAGAATACCTTCATGTGGAGACAAATATTTTTAATATGGCGACACACATGAATTTCTGGTTTATGCTCCTTTAGGCTATCTTGACCAAGGACAGTAAGTTACTGATGCTTACTGTTTTGCTCTTACAGTTTCTTGATGTTTTAAAATAGTTCATGAGAATGGCCATCGGTAAAATCAGAATGTTCACTATGTTATATGTGTGTATGTGTTTTATAAACATAGTGATATGTAAAGTGACATATAAACAAAGTGATAGGGTATATATTATAGGTCAAATAAGAATGATCACTATAACCTATGAGCTGCTAAAAGTTTGGGGGCATGAGGCATTTAAAAGTTTTGAATGACAAGAATAGAAAAAGAAGATAGATTCAAAAGGGTGAAGAAGTAAGGACATCACTATTTTATCAACCGGAAATGCTTATATCCCTGGGTGTGCACTACTATTTCAGGGAAGGATGGGATATGGGGGCTTGAGGGACACAAAATATATATAAATTCCCGAAGACACTGATTAGCCTTCAAGAAGGAAGCGTTCATCAGCAGTCCAACACGGGTCTCAAGACGATGGAGACACTGAGCTGTGGCTCAGGACTCGGGGTGGACTTTGGGGGCGTGAGAGCTCCCCAATTTTGAAGCCAAGGAGGCAGAAAGAACCCTTTTCTGGCCTCTGACTTTTCCATACACACAGACAGACCTTTGAAACGCCAAGGCCTCAGATAGAACACTGTCTTCTGACCGCCACTGAGAGGAAGAAATTGTGTCCTAAGTATTCCTGAAACTTGAGGGGATGCAAATCTGTGTTTATATTAAACACCACTGATATATCACTTTAAGGCAGCAGTTCTCAACCTGTGGGTCACGACCCCTTTGCGGGTCGAACAACCCTTTCACAGGGGTCGCCTAAAACCAGCGGAAAACACCTATTTCCCATGGTCTTAGGGACCAACACACCGCTCCTCGGTGTAGTAAGTGTACTGTTGTCCTAGGAAGATGTAACCCATGCTACACCATGATTCAAGATAAAATTTCATTTATTTGTCATTAGAAATAAATATTCCACAATATATAATTACATATTGTTTTTGTGATTCATCCCTATGCTTTAATTACGTTCCATTTGTAACAATGAAAATACATCCTGCCTATCAGATATTTACATTACAGTTCATAACAGTAGCAAAATGACAGCGATGAAGTAGGAACGGAAATAATGTTATGGCTGGGGGTCACCACCACATGAGGAGCTGCTTAAAGGGTCGCGGCGTTAGGAAGGTTGAGAACCACTGCTTAAGGTGTTTCTATACATATAAAAGCCTAAGCGACCAGCCGGCCTGCCAGCTGGCTGGTGGCTATGACATGCAATGACCACCAGGGGGCAGACGCTCAATGCAGGAGCTGACAGTAACTTTGAAGAGCGCCCTCTCGCACTCTGGGACCCGTGGGAGATGTCCGACTGCCGGTTTCGGCTGATCCCCACAGGCCAGGTACAGGGACCCCACTGGTGCATGAATCTGTGTATTGGGCCTCTAATATTTATATAGTTAATATTAGTATCCATTTTCCTAAGAAATGCATGGAGTCCTGGTTAAGGAGTAATTAACTGCAAGTTCAGGAGAACAGAGGTTCTTCCTTGCAGCCCACCTACCTGTGTTCCCTGCCCCCTTCGCTAGACGGAAGCCTCCTGCCTGCAGGGCTGCGTCTTGTCATTCAGCTGCTCTGAGGGTGCATGCTGATGCTCAGCCCAGTGTCTCCTCCGTAGACTTTCACGTCTCAACGAATTCCTCAAGAGAAGTGCTGTTTGCAGTCTTCACGTTCCCGGCCTGAAAGGGAGAACACAGCCTAAGAATGAGTGGAAATGGTCAAGCATATGTTGTTGTTTTAATCTCATGTGAGAATGTGCAAATCTGTTGCCACTTTTGGTAGCTGTGATTCCGCCTTGTAAGAGCAATTCATTCAATAGCTATTATGATGGTTCACGTCTCTCAATGGCATCCCACCTGGGCGCCCTTTCTTCCTGGGAGCATTTATTTTCTCACGGACCACAAACAGAACACTGAAGTTTCCTCGGAAGCATGTGTGTTTTGAGTGGAGATGAAAAATCGCCAGCTGGAGAGTCCAGTACTTATCATCTACTCTCTTAGCTGCTCCAACTCTTTCAAGCCCATTTTTTTATTGATTCAGGGCTGACTGTCTTTGTTGTTGTTTTGCCCAAGAATACAGACTATCATGATGCACGGCATCAAACATAATCCTATATAGCCGAAACCAGTTTGGTTCAGTGGGTAGAGCGTTGGCCTGGGGACAGGAAGGTCCCAGGTTCGATTCCGGTCAAGGGTGCGTACCTTGGTTGCGGACTTGTGCAGAAGGCGGCTGATCGATGTCTCTCTCTCATCGATGTTTCTGACTATCTCTCTCCTTTCCTCTCTGTGAAAAATCAATAAAATATATAAAAAAATCAAATAAAAATAATTCCTTTAAAAAAAATAATCCTATATGACAAAAGGCTAATCTGCAAATAGACCGAATGGCAGAACAACCGAATAACCAGTCACTATGACATATGCTGATCACCAAGGGGCTCGCGTGGAACATGGTGGGTGTGGGCAGCAGGTGGCAGGGCACAGAACAGGGCGGGCAGTGGCTGTGGCCCGATGGTGGAGCAAGTGAGCAGGGGCGCCAGACCAAGGTAGGATACTGGTCACTGTCATCGGGGTGAGCCTCTAGTGCAGCGGTTCTCAACCTGTGCATTGCAATCCCTTTGGGGGTCGAACGACCCTTTCACCGGGGTCGCCTAAGACCAGCGGAAAACACCTATTTCCCATGGTCTTAGGAACCAACACACCGCTCCTCAGTGTAGCAAAGGGTAGCCATGTAGTTTACTGTTGTCCTAGGAAGACTGTTGCCCATGCTACACCACGATTGAAGACGAAATTTCATTTATTTGTAATTAGAAATAAGTATTTCACTATAATTACGTATTGTTTTTGTGATTAATCCCTATGCTTTCATTATGTTCCATTTGTAACAATGAAAATACATCCTGCCTATCAGATATTTACATTACAGTTCATCACAGTAGCAAAAAGACAGTGATAAAGTAGCAACGGAAATAATGTTATGGTTGTGGGTCACCACCACGTGAAGAACTGTATTAAAGGGTCGTGGCCTTAGGGAGGTTGAGAACCACTGCTCTAGTGGTTACTAAAAATTCTTTGCTCCCGTGTGCCATGGTCCCACCCAGTGCTCGCAACTGCTGCCAGCGCCTGCCCTGCTCACACCCGTTGCTTTTCGGCACCCACACCGGTCCTGATTGCTCAGCGCCATCAGTGGGTGTGAGCTGTGGCTGCCAGTCCCGATGGCTCCTGAGGCCTTCTCCACCTCCCCCTGCTCCTGAGAGGCGATCAGTGCCAGCAGCCACCGGCGGTCACCACTCACACTTGCCGATGGCTGCAGCCCCAACTGTGCCGCACTGTCAGTGTGTGGGAGCTGCGGCAGCAGGAGCGGGGCTGTGGTGGAGGGGCCGGGTGGGGGTGTGGAGGATGGGCTGAGACCTGCCCCTGTGCCCACTGCAGTCTCGAGGCCCACAAATCCTTTCAAGTGGATGATTTCGTGCACTGGGCCCCTCGTATTGGATAAATAAAAAACAAAAGTAACACATACATTTGATCAATGTAGATAACCAATCCAAATAATTAAGAGGAAAAAAAGTGCTATTTATTGAAGATGAATTATCTGAAGAGCTGTCCACATTATCAGGAAAATGTCAAAATTTTCCTTGATGATTTTTAAATCAAACCTAATGTGTTTTTTATTATTAAATATTAATAGATTTTCCTTTAATCAATCTTCTATCCACAGAATTAATACAACTATATTAAAAATAAACTGAATTTTTATAGTATGTGTCATCCAAGGTTTCTTTATTATTTTTTAAAATTTATTTCATTTTTATTTTTTCCCTATTCTCGCCCCCCCAGTACATGCCCTCACTCATCTCCCCCCTTACCCCCCTCTCCATTGCCCTGTATCCACTGGCTATGCCTACACACATGCATACAAGTCTTTCGGTTGATCTCCTACAAGCCCCTTCCCCGCAACCTCCCCATAAGGAACTGTTTGACATTGAAACTGGGACTCAAAGCTATTGGACATTGAAATTGGGACTCAGTCATTTTTCTTTTGCTCTGAGGGGTTTATTTCTAGCCTACAGAGGCAAGATGTTTTTAAAGACAAGAGTCAGGGGGTGGGGGGGAAGCAGATGCAGAGGCAAAGAAGCAATAAACCTAATGTTTTTAATATTGCCAAAGTGGAAAGCTTAGTCAAAACAATTTTATTTATGTGAAATCAGTTTGTCTAAATTGTTTCCCACTGAAATTACCTTTTACATACATCCACACACCCTAAATCTCCTATATTCCGACAGGAAGCATGTTTACAAGTGCACATTTTAATTTAAAAAATAGTTAATCCCCGCAGTAAATACCATGTAATTATTCGATGCTGTGAAGCATTGTATTTTATGAAAAACAAAATGAAAAAACAAACAGGGGGGAATGAAACTAAACTAACCAAGTTGTAATCTTTAAATCTGCAAACCCAATATGTGAGTAGATTCATAATTAAAATTCATTATTGGAAATAATGAATTACCTTTTAGGGGATACATTTTGAGATAGTTCCAAGTGCTAATATATTTACTAACATGAGGTGATAATACATTTACTAATATCTAAGTTATCTTTGTTAATTAGGAAGCTTATCTTTTATTTGTGCCACAAAAATCACGTATGATTCTTTTTCTCCCTGACCTGCATCACCAGATCAGCCTGAACATTCTTGATGGTTTCAATACCTTTTCATTTACCCACTGCTCTTACTTTCTCCTTTTACGTCCACTGGCCAGACTGAAAGGAACAGGAGCACTGAGCGTTTCACCATGTTTTGCTATAACTACAAGCCTTATTTTGTACCCAGTTCCTAACCTGTGCTCAGCATTATCTGTGCTTCCCACTAGACATCCATGACCATTTCCTGATTTTGAAATTGTCGGGTTTTTTTTTAATTTGCACAAAACTCAAAAAGCATTTTAAGATTCTCAAGGACAGGGTCTATGATGAATACATCCTGTCTTTCCCCTAGAGAAACAAGCCTAGTTCTCTCCCAGCGGAGGTGCTTGGGAAATTCTTGGAGGCAGAAGAGGAGGATCATGGTGAGGAAAGTTAGAAAAATTCACTACTGGGTCTATGCAGGTAGGAACACTCTTCAAAGCTTGTCAATACTTCTTCTTTTTTTTAAAAAATATATCTTATTGATTTTTTACAGAGAGGAAGGGAGAGGGATAGAGAGTTAAAAACATCGATGAGAGAGAGACATCAATCAGCTGCCTCTTGCACGCTCCCTACTGGAGGTGTGTCTGCAACCAAGGTGTGTGTGTGTGTGTGTGTGTGTGTGTGTGTATATATATATATATGTATGTATGTATATGTATATATATATATATGTATGTATGTGTATATATATATACATATATATATATATACATACATATATATATATATATATATATATATATATACATATATATATATATATAATCTTTGACTGGAATCAAACCTGGGACCTTTCAGTCCGCAGGCCGACGCTCTACCCATTGAGCCAAACTGGTTTCTGCAATACTTCTTCCAGAACATGTGTTTTGTATGTTTTATGTAAACAAACTGAACTGGATACCTTGGTACCTTGCTTTTGCTATTGGTGTACATACACCTTTTTCTTTGTATGTTTAAGACAAACCAAAAATATTTTTGGATGACAGAATTACATTGATGTAAGCATCTTCATTTAAGTATTATGACCCAGATTAGTATGGAGTATTTCTCTATGTATTGTTATTTAACAAAGAAAATAGTTGTAACTCCACCCATCTGTATCTGTGCCTTAAATGGCTAGAAGAACAGACTCTCAGCATTTAGAACGTATTTTACAGTTTACATGAAAAGAAATAGTGGCTATCTACAGATCTGTTATTTTAATTCAAAGAATATAGATGCAGTTTACTTATTTTATAGATGTACAGTGATTACGTGAGGATTATATACAGTGTATATTCTGTTCCAAATGCTCATTGACCTTTCCTTATCATCATTCATAGCATATTCTCCAGTCCAATATTATTCACTCTTCTTGAACTCATATGACTTTTATAAACACTGTCTTAAAACCTAGTCACATAACCCAGACTGGTGTGGCTCAGTGGTTGAGCATCAACCTATGACCCAGGACAGTGGTTCTCAACCTTCCTAAGGCCGCGGCCATTGCATACAGTTCCTCATGTGGTGGTGACCCCCACCCATGAAATGTTGCTACTGTGATGCATCGTGATGTAAATATCTGCATTTTCCGATGGTCTTAGGCGACCCCTGTAAAAGGGTCATTTGACCCCCAAAGGGGTCGCGACCCACAGGTTGAGAACCACTGACCCAGGTCACGATTCAATTCTTGGTCAGGGCACATGCCGGGTTGCCAGCTCCATCCTAAGTGGGGGGACATGCAGGAGGCAGCCAATCAGTGATTCTCTCGCCTCACTGATGTTTCTCTTTCCTCACCTACCTTCCTCTCTGAAATCAATAAAGATACACTTTAAAAACAAACAAAAACCTAGTCATATTATGTGTTCTTTTATTCCCAATCATTTTATATGTATTAGGTATCAGGACTGTCCCCTCTTTCACCAGGATTATGGCATCTTTATCCTATATCTCTCTTACATATTTCACATATCTGGTAGTTGTTCAGTAAATACTTGCTGACGGCTTCGCTGATTAACTGAAAATACATTACTGTTTTGATATGACATTGCCTCAAACATGGAAGTGATGTGTTCTCTGTTTACTATTAATCTTCATGCATTTTCAGATATTTGGCTATATATTCCTAGCATAGCATTAAAATTTTTATAATAATGATTTAAAATTTGATAATAGAAATCTTCCTTCTATATCTATGAATGAATAAATAAATAAATAAATAAATAAATAAAAATGAAACAAACATCAGTTTGTTGTTTAGTTACAAGGAGTAATTCTCACCCTCCAGTTTCTACCTTAAACAGATGGAATTACCATAGTATCATTTATTTGGGGTAATATAATTTTACTTCTTTAAGAAATTTCACAGAACAAATATGGAGGTATTTAAGTATAAAGAATTGTCTTTCGTCGACATTTTTTTTCTCAGTGTTGCACATTTTTCATAATCTGAAAATGTAAGCTGATTTATTTTTCCAATTATATGCTCATCATGCTACGAAATGGCTCATATTTGTTCAAAGAAACTGAACAAATATTTCAACATTGCAAATATTTATTGACTGACTAACGTATATTTAAACACATGTGTTTAACAATAGTTCATGTCAAAGAGCGGCCGTTAGGAAATTCAAATTTACTACCGTGGTTTTTATTCCTACAATGAAAATCCCAATGATAATTTTCTTCATGTCCTGATTAGTAAACCAGATACCAACACGGGGGCCCGCTCTCCTGCTCCCTCCCCTGCATCTGATGTGAAAACATCGCTGGTCCTTCAGCCTCTTGGCTGGGATTCTTGTTACAAGGTAGTGCCCAAGGATTTGGCTCCTTCTCCCAGATTTTCCTGGCACTGCTTCTGAGATCCCTTTCACCTGCGGAACCTTCCCGAGCTAAGTAACCCTCAGGCAACCTGACCTGCATCCATCCGTGGGCTGTTCACACTCGAAATAGGAGCACTCACACAGTGAAAAGCATCGCCACCATTTGTCCACTATCCAGATACCATGGATGACATGTACACATAAGGAACTGTCTGACATTGAAACTGGGACTCAAAGCCATGGGACATTGAAATAGGGACTCAATCATTTTTCTTTTGCTCTGGTGGGTTTATTTCTAGCCTTCAGGAGCAAGATGTTTTTAAAGACAAGAATCAGGGGGGGGGGGGGAAGCAGATGCAGAGGCAAAGAAGCCATGAACAGACTGTCCTGCTACAGGGGGAAGGCAGGGGAGGTTGGGGGCAGGGGCCTGAAGGAGAGCAATTGAAGGACTTGTATGCATGTGTGTGTGGGCATGGCCAGTGGATGCAGGGCAGTGGGGGTGAGGTGTGTGGGGGAACGGATGGGGCATCTGCTGGGGGGTGGGGAGGGCAATAGGGAAATAAATAAATAAATATAAAAGATTCTTTTGAGCTTCAAAGTAGTTATTCATGAAAAGTGAATAACAACTTTGCTGGCCTTATTTTTTTAAAAAAATATATTTTATTGATTTTTTTTACAGAGAAGAAGGGAGAGGGATAGAGAGTTAGAAACATCGATGAGAGAGAGACATCCATCATCCGCCTCCTGCACACCCCCCACTGGGGATGTGCCCACAACCAAGATACATGCCCTAGACTGAAATTGAACCTGGGACCCTTCAGTCCACATGCCGATGCTCTATCCACGGAACCAAACCGGTTTTGGCTTTGCTGGCCTTATTTAACACTTATTTTATGGTCAGTATGTGTCTTGTTTTGTTTTTTAACTTTCAATATACGTAATGAACCCATTATCCAGCAGTAGCAGTTATTAACCCAAAGCCAAACACTTTCCCATCCTCATTCATCTCTCCTTTTACATTATTTCGAAGCGCATCATAGATAACACATATACGTGTCCATAAATATTTTAGCCTATGGTTGTGCAATTTTAATTTGGTATTTTATCATGGGTGTAGACAAAGCAGAATGCCATACTACGTTCTGTGGCCCTTATTGCACATATACCTACTTCAAGCCATGGTGGTTAGTCATAAAACAGACATCACACACACACACAATCACGAGTGTGAGAGTGCAGAGAGCAAGTGACATAAAGGCTGTTCATCTC
>PVJN01023339.1:0-32407 GCA_004026805.1 Lasiurus borealis | reverse complement strand
TGTGGGTCTGGTCACCCCGTGCAACCTGCTGCTCACTCGTTTGGTTGCCCCTCCCTAACCCCCCCTGTTGGCCCCATGCAACCTACTGCTCAGTCATTTGGTTGTCCCCACTAACCCCCCTGCAGGCCTAGTAGCCCCATGCAGCCTGTTCAGCCATCCGTTCAGTTGCAATGGTCTCTTAGGCATTTATCCTATGTAACAAAGAGGTAATATGCAAATTGACCATCACTCCAACACACAAGATGGCTGCCCCCATGTGGTCAAAGATTCTCCCCCATGTGGACACAAGATGGCTCCCACAAGATGGCCAGCAGAGGAGGAAAGTTGCGGGGGCCACAAGATGGCCAGCAGAGGAGGGCATGCCTGCAGGGGAGGGCAGTTAGGGGCAACCAGGTTGGCAGGGGAGGGTAACTGGGCTATCAGGGGGGGCACTTGGAGGGGACCAGGTCTGCAGGGGAGGACAGTTAGGGGTGACCAGGCTAGCAGGGGAGAGTCGTTAGGGGCAATCAGGTCAGCAGGGGAGCAGTTAGGCATCGATCAGGCTGGCAGGGGAGTGGTTAGGGGATGATCGGGCTGGCAGGCAGAAGTGGTTAGGGGCAATCTGGCAGGCAGGCAGGTGAGCGTTTGGGAGCCAGCAGTCCTGGATTGTGAGGATGTCCTACTGCCCAGTGGGATTGGGCCTAAATGGTCAGTCGGACATCCCTCGAGAGGTCCCAGATTGGAGAAGTTGCAGGCTGAGCTGAGGAACACACACACACCCCATGCATGAATTTCGTGCACCAGGCCTCTAGTTATTATAGAAGATTCCAAAGAACTTGAACTTTGAAATGTCTGCAGTAGTAGGTGATAGAGTATGAATAATTTAAATCCATAAATCAATCCCAGACTTCAGCCAAGTGGTTCATTGGTCAGTTCAGTGTTAATTTTTAAATAATGTGAAATTATTAACAGTGACTATAGTAGTATTAATAACTATCTTGTGTCCTGCTTTTTCCACTGCTCAACCCTCTTTAACAACTCTAAAATGTATATATGACAAGTATGATAAGCATGTCCAATCCATGAGATAAATTAAGTCATAGAGAAAAAGTGAAAACTGATGGTGTCAGTTGAGAGGGTTGGAGTTTGCATTGATAAAATTTAGAGTCCCAACCCCCAGCCTTATCTTTCAAACACCGATTCAGTGACGTTTAGATACTAAGACTTTGCACATACGGTTGTGGTCCTTAACCTTCTATGTGCATCATGTTGAAATGCAGATTCCCAGCCCTCCATCTGACTCAGTAGGTGTGGGGGAGGGGGCCCAGGAGGCTGCATTCTAACCAGCTCTTCTGATGCCTCTGAAGCAGGTGGTCTGGGGATTGTACCTCGACACCAGCCACTTGCCAGTCTGTTGGAGCCTCATCCATACCCACGATCATGAGCTTAATGGTGACAAGGGGAAGGTTAGGGAACTGGCACTGGTGAGAAGGGAGGCTCTGCCCTTGAGATCCCATCATGTGTTGTGTTCCAGACTGGATCTGGCTACATGTGGAGAAGCAACAAGCCCTTAGCATTCACAGAAGGGGCTCAAGGTAGAAAAGCAGGGATGCAGCGATGTGCAGTCTGAATGATTGGTACTGAGCTGGTGAGAGTCGTCTGTCTTTACCTCGGTGTTTAAACCAGTGTTCTCCCTCCAGACAGTGGAAACCAATGCCGGCATTGAACAAAGACCAGGCCCCAGCCTTGTGCAGAAAGGAAAAGGTTTGTAACTTATGAGTGGCTTTTTTCTTGCTGGTAGGAAAGCCTGGCGAGGGTAGCTAAAACGATTGAGCTGGGCCACGTTAGCATGAACATACAATCCTTATGCTCACACTGGAGAAAAGACCCCATTTCTCATTTCCCATGCACCCCTACGCTGGCTGTCTGAGCTTAGGCAGCCTTCCAAATCCTCTTGGAGCGCGGAGCGGACTTTCCCCCTGGCTTGTTTCCAGGGCTTATATGACACCCTGTTCCCTTCTTGGCAATTCAAGTGAAGTTCTCTCTATCTCTGGCCACAGCACTGCAAGTCATTGTTGTAAATAGCTTTGACCAATTTATCTTTCTTTCTAAAATGCTTAGAATTGCATTTAGATACCAAACACTTGGGTGGGAAAAGGATGTTATTTTTGTCAGAAATACTATTTTAGGGGATTGTTCTGACACTAAAAGACAAAAATGGGCCATGTGGTGTGTTAGGAAATGTCCTTGCTAAGCTAAAATACATGTGACAGCCGTACATGAGTGGGGTGGTTCCTTTCCCACTTACTCTTACGTGAGGGCATGATTCCTGAGTTAGGGCCACCTCTGGGAGTTGGGTACATGAGCCTGGCCAAATGCTTTGAATTGATTCAAGCCAAAGCTAACGGTGGCTTTGTTTGTTCCATCTCCCTGCGGAAGCCAGGTCCTTATGTTCTCTGGGCAGAGTAATTACGACCTCCATCATTTTCCACCGCAGGGCCAGGTGTTTTTTTTCCCCTCAGTAGTTTTGTTAGTGATTAAAATCTTCACTGTCAATATCAATATTTTGTTTCATTTCGTTTTACGTTATACTTTAGCCCCTGAATGCAGGATTTGACCCTTTGAGCTAAATTTCAAATCATAAATCTCTCTTCATGTCTTCTTGAAAAAAGTGGATTTGGGGGTATATTTATTTATTGTTTTTACCCCTAAATTGTAACCACTGTTTCTCTGTTGATCAGAGCGATGAGGTACCATCATCCCTCCGAAAAGATGTCCTGAATAACCTACAATAAAAATCAAATAGAGATGCTTGCCTGTTAGAAGCTGTGAAACATCAAATGATGTTGCTTTTTTAAATTCAAAGACGGTGAATACATCAAATCAACATTACTTAAATATTTATGAGCACCTACGGGTATGTTCTTCACAGAAGGACTGAAAGACTTGAATACCAGGGGAAAGAGCAGGATGTGAAGACAAGCCTAAGGTGGCAGCCAGTCCCTCAGCCAGGAAAGCATGGATGAGAGCAGCGGGGTGCGGTGCAGCAGAGTGGGATGCAGCACAGATCTGTGATGAGATTTGCCTTCCTCGGTGGGTGTGATGAATATGATGAATCTCTGCCCATCACCTGAACTCACAATACCTTTCCAAATACCTCTTTGGACTGCTCTTCCCTTAGACAACAAGCACCACTGGACCTCCTTCCTTTTCTATCCTGTGATTATCTTTTTTCTAGGATTTAACAACTAGTGAGTCACTGTTTTTTGGTGGGTTTTTTTTGGTTTTGTTTTGTTTGTTTTGGTGTTTAAAATGATCTGAAAACCTGTTAAAATACAAATTTCAGGGCCTTACCCACAATAATTCTTATTTGGTTCATTGGTGATGGATCTAGAAATTTTTATTTTCAATGAATATACTAAGAGATTTTAAAGCCAATAGTTCAAGTCTCCAGAGCTACACTGTGCTTCTTTTTACCTCCATCTTTCATTCTGTCCTGCCTCCTGGTTGGCATGCTCCCAACACATACCATATTTGTGCATGAGTCCTTTGCCCTTAAAAGTCTTTTCTAGTCATCAATTAGCTGAGAACCTACTTCAGCTTTAGCTTCTCTCTTGGGCTTCTCATTAATGTTTCTCGGTGTCGAACTCTGACATCTCTAAGGCCATAAAACTTGTGATAATTAATTGAACCTGTTTCCTAATTGCTGCCACTGCAATTACAAATGGTGATGATAATATTCTCAAGGTCATTTATACACCATAGAAAATAAACAGTAGCATTTGCTATACACATGGAATTTTCTGAGGACCTCATATATACAGATGACATTGACTCATTAATCTGTACAGTCTCAGCAAAAACTTTCAAGTTGAAGATGATTGGTTATAAGTGCATATTCCAATGTAAATTTTTTCCCCCAGTTATTGTTGATTTAGAATATTTACTTAATGGGTGTATGTAGACTAACTGCCATATGTCCAGCAACAGTACAAAGTGTAAATGATACAGTGATGAACCTGTCCTCTTGAAGCTTACAGTCTAGTTGGAGAGCAGACAAGACAAAGGGAAATATGAAAGCATATATGGCAGCACCAAACCCAGTATTGTGTAGAGCGGGCAGGGCTATCAGGGAGGCATCCTGAAGGACTGAATGGTAAGTAGGACTAAATGTCTGAATTGGGGCCAAATATGTTGACCCTAGACTATGCTTTGATGGCTGATTTTATTTAAAGCAAAATTCCATAACTTTTTTGTGATTTTTATAGTAATTTTAGAAGTACAATAAAAAATAGATAATAAAAATAACCTGGTTAACTGAGAATCCTGGATGTTGGAATTGGACCCTCTAAGTTTAAATCCAAACTATCACCTCTACATGTGTGACTTAGGACAATTACTTAACCTCTCCAAATCCTGGGCTCCTCATTGTAAAGCAGAATTAAGCATCCCTAAACCACAAGGTTGTTGTGACAATTCAATGTGCTAACATATGAAAAGGAATCTAGTACAATGTCTGGAACATTATGTTTTAGAAGACCGGAGAGAAACCAAGCAACACGTAGAGAAATAGAGTTCCACTTTATTATACACAGGTGGGCCCAGAGGGGGGTGGGGGGGAATGTCTTTCAAATTCTGAGTAAAGTAACAAGCAGAAGTTTTCTTTTTATTAAAGAGCCAGCCCTATGTGTGATTTGTAGTTATCTCGCTGGAAGCTTGTTGCCTTGAAAACAACACAGTTCTAATCAACTAAAAAATACATCTGACAGAGCATGAGAGTGTCTAGTCTCGCCTAAAAGGTCAGACAACTAAGTTTATCTTCCTTATTATTCAAGCAGATAGAAAGCAAAGTTAATTTTCAGAATAAGGAGCTGTCTAAAAATTGCAGAGTTGACTTTACAGAATAAGGAACTCTCTAAATAGCAGAGAATTTCAAACAGTAGTTTTATAAAATAGGTGTTAGCCTTCTCAATAGTACATTCCCAATAAATTTTAATATTCTCTCTACAACTCCCATAGATATCAAATAATTAAATTTTTTACTTTAATTAGTCTCTTGACTTCCAAATTAGCATTCCAGTTTCCTGCTGAGCACTCTGACTTTTGCCTCTGAATTTCCTGGCCTCAAGGTCTTTGAACCTAGAATCCCTTTTTCCTTTTCTCTCTTCCCGAACCCCTGATGCACACACTCTGTGTGATTTAGTTCACTTATCCTTCAAGGCTCGGCATAGGCACCACTTCCTCCAGGACACTCTCCCTGACCCTCTTTTACCCTGTCTTGATTAGCCAACCCTCTCGTGCACTCTAACTCACTGTACTTCCCCATAAGGGTGCCTCTCCCACCACATAATATTGTGTGTGTGCCCGTCTGCACTCCAGCAGGCTACACAGCTGCATGTGGGACTTGTTTACCTTTTTGAAAAAAAAATATTTTTATTGATTTCAGAGAGGAAGGGAGAGGAAGAGAGAGAAAACATCAATGATGAGAATCTTTGATTGGCTGCCTCCTGCACGCCCTCTGCTGGGGACTGAGCCTGCAACCCAGGTACATGCCTTTGACCAGAATTGAACCCAGGACCCATCAGTTTGCAGGCTGACGCTCTATCCAGTAAGTCAAACCAGCTAGGCTAGGGCAATTGCTCATTTTTTTATGTCCAGTACCTAGAAAAAAGCCTGGCCCATGGTTGGTTTCATTATTTTTGAATGAAGGAAGGAATAAATTTATCAACCTCCTCCTAACTTTAGGTGAAGAATGTACTGAGTACCTATAATCTAGTCTTATTGGGCTCTCTGTTTTAATTTTTTACAGATCCCTTGTCTTTTCAGTCTTTGCCATTTGTGGTATTTGAAGTACTTCTTCATATATATATGTTTTCATTGCTTTCAGAGAGAGGAAAAGAGAGAGATATAGAAACATCAACGATAAGAGAGAATAATTGATTGTCTGCCTCCTGCATACCCCCTACTGGAGATTGAGCCTGAAACCTGGGCATTTGGCCTGACGGGGAATCCAACTGTGACCTACTAATTCATGGGTGAATATTCAACCACTGAGCCACACTGGCCAGGCTGAAGTACTTATTCACCCCTTTTGCTCCTTGCTCCTTTTTTGCCCAAGTATGTCCTCTGTTGTTTGCAACTTTCGATTCAAAATTGTTCATGTTTGGCTGCTTTCTTTTTACAGGATGAAGCTCTGAACTTCTTTCAGTATGAAACCCACTAATGACTTTAGGGGTGGAGTTAGTTGACCTAATCTGAGTCCAGGTCCACCTCCTGACCCCTGTAAAATGGGAGCATTAGCAGTCCTTCCTTATAAACTTGTGAAAATTAGAGGAAAGCTTCCATGTGAAACTCAGCCCCAGGGCCTGTTGCTTATCATTCTATCTAATAAAAGAGCAATATGCAAATTGACCATACCTCCACTGCACTCATAAGCCACACTCACAAGCCATGCCCACCAGCCAATCAGGAGCGAATATACAAATAAACCCAACTAAGATGGCTGCAGCCAAGGAAAGCAGGAGGGAGGCTTGGGTTTCCCTGGCAATAGAGGAAGCCAAGCTTTCTGCCTGCCCTTGCTGGCCCAGGCCTCCACTCAATGCTACAAAACTTTAATGATACAAGATAAATAAACTCCAACAAATATGGTGGCAGCTATGGAGCTGGAGAGAGGGGGCTTGGCTCTGCTACAAAGTTTCAATTGTAGAAGATAAATAAATCCCAGATACCAGGGCCACTGCTTGGATTGCTGGGGGGATGTGGCCGGCCTGCAAACCACTACAGACTCCTTGCTCAGGCCGCCTCACACCCCAAGGTAGCCCCCACCCTGATCTGGGACACCCTTCAGGGCAAACCAGTTGGCCCCCACCTGTGCACCAGGCCTCTATCCTATCTAATAAAAGAGTGATATGCAGATTGACCATCATTCCAACACACAAGATAGCTGCCCCCATGTGGACACAAGATGGCTGCCACAAGATGGCCAGCAGGAGAGGGCAGTTGGGAGGGACCAGGCCTGCAAAGGAGGGCAGTTGGGGGCAATCAACCCTGAGGGGAGGGTAGTTGGGGGGGACCAGGCCAGCATAGGAGGGAAGTTGGGGGTGACCAGGCCTGCATGGAAGGGCAGTTGGGAGGACCCAGACCTGCAGGGGAGAGGAGTTAGGGGTAACCAGGCCTGCAGCGGAGGGCAATTAGGGGCAAACAGGCTGGCAGGGGAGCAGTAAGGCATCAATCAGGCTGGTAGGGGAGTGGTTAGGGGGTGATCAGGCAGGCAGGCAGAAGCGGTTAGGGGCAATCAGGAGGCAGGCAGGCGAACAGTTAAGAGGCAGCAGTCCTGGATTGTGAGAGGGATGTCCGACTGCCCATTTAGGCCAGATTGAAGAGGTTGCAGGCTGGGCTGAGGGACACCCCCTTCCCCATGCATGAATTTCATGCATCGGGCCTCTAGTATATTAATAAATGTGTGCTATTAGTGGTATTGCTTTTATTCTTTCAGTAAGATGAAGATCTCTCATTTGAATCCTACACACACACACACACTCTTTATGTTTGCTTTTTCTTTTTTTTTGTAGTGCCATTTGTTAAATAGTTTCCCTGGTAATAATCCCCTGTTTAAAATATTTTTAGGGATTGGCTATTTTTATCCATCATTAAAATAACTCTTCATCTTTCCAACTCTGTGCTTCTTAATCTGTACTAGAAACCAAACATTGGAAATAAATTGTATTATCGCTGCATTTTAATTACATCTTTTACATTTCTGCTTCCCAGTTGTTGATGAACACACCTGCACTCTATCCATCTTAGTTTCTTCAGCCCCAAGAACATACCTGGAACATGGGGCACTTAACAACTGCCTGTGATATTAAAATGTGGGAAACTGACTGGTGCAAATATGTTTCCCATGGCCAGGAAAGATGCCAAGTTGGGAACACATAGAGGGGCTTTTTTTGCTTTGCTGTCTGGCTGAGCTAAAGAACATGGTCAACAAGATTGTGATGCATGTAACCTTGCTTTTAAAATATTTGTTCATTTCTTCTTATCTCTCATGGACTCCCATGTAATGTAGACAATAGGGCTATTAAAAATGGAATAAGAGTAAAAGAATTTGAGGGAGGTGAGAAGTGGGTGTGATTATAAAATGGCAGCAAAAGGGAATTTTTGTATTGGAACTATTTAGGATCTTTACTGTGGTGGTGGAAACAGACTTACAGAGGTGATAAAAGTGTATAGAACTTAATACACACACACACACACACACACACACACACACACACACACACGTACACGTGAAATAAAGCTAGGGAAATCTAAATAAAATTGAGGAACTGAATCAATGTCCCCACCCTGGTATGGTATTATATTACAGTTTTGCAAAATATTACCATTGGAGGAAACTGCACAAAGTGTACAAGGAATCTCTTTGTATTGTTTCTTGTAACTGCAGATAAATCTACAAGTGTCTCAACATTTTTAATTTAAAAATGAAAGTTTTAAAAAAAAGGAAACCAAAGCCATAAAGAAAAATGGGTGAAGTAAATTTGCTATGACAAATGTTAGTATCTGCTGATTTTATATTAAATTTGGCTTTGAGCTTCCTGATTGAGCAAAAAAGTCAAGGCATAATGCTCTTATTTATTCGTCCAATGAATAACCATCTCTTAAATAACTTTCATTATCTAATAAAATATAATTTATTTGAGAAAAATTACACCTTTCTTGGTACTAATTTGCAAAATAATTTGCCACATAGTATGACCTGTATGTAGATGGTATGGAATTCAAAATACTATCATAGAGATATAATAATTCTTATTGGACTATAACATTGTTTTAAAGTCACATTCTTTAAGGTCCTGCAGTGACTTTGTTCAGACTGAGACAACTGAATATCACTTTACTTGCTACTGTGGAATGGCTTTCTATGTTGACATGGACTAATTTCACCCTCTTCTGAATTGACCCCAGCTGCTAGCTACTGAACATGGTAAATGCTGGCCTACTTACATATGTGTGATGAGCATTTTTCCTTTTTCCTGCTGATGAACCTGAACTGGGGGAAGTCAGACAGTGTCTGGGTCAGAACTTTCCCATTGCCCTTGTGCCTCTTAACCAGCTTAGCTGCCCATCCTAAAGCCCAGAAGGAAAGCGAGGCTGGCTTCAGAGACTCCCAATATTTGTGCCTCCAACCAATCACTTCCTAGCCACTGCAGCATCAGATTGCATGGTGTCCCTTTCAAGGAACTGGATATCAGAAATACAATATCGGAGCTTTCTTGATTTCTTTTTGTGGGCAAAACAAAACATTAAACACACAGTGTCCTCTTCTCTCATTGAATTCCGAGCCCAAGTCCAGCTCCACAGGGGGACACCCTCTACCAAACAAGGACCGGTTAAGGTTCAGAAGCTTTTAGACAGTTGTTTGCCCTGCCCCTGGCTTCCCTGGTTCAGGCAGTGATAGTTGTTAGGAAATGTCAGTGGACAGTGGAGTACCCTGGATCACAGCTCGAGCTTTGAAACCAGGCAAACCTGGCTCTGAACTGGACTCTCCCACTAAGGATTTTAGGGGCAGAGTCATGTTACTTAATCTGAGCCCCAGATCCACCCTCCTTACCCCTGTAAAATGAGAGCTTCCATGTGAAACATAGCCCCAATGTCTGGTTATATATATATATATATACATATACATACACACACACACACACACACACACACACACACACATATATATATATATAACGCTATATATATAAAAGGCTAATATGTTAAGTGTCCGATCATCTGACCAGTCGCTATGATTTGCACTGACCACCAGAGGGGCAGACACTCAACGTAGGAGCTGCCGAGTTGCAGTGACTTAGCAGTGGCAGCTCTCGAGTGATGCATCCTGAAACCAGAGAGGAGGGAGCCTGATTCCTCACGGGGCCTCGCAATTCCACCTTCAGCCATGAGATATGTTGTTGCTGGGGCACTGTCGGTCTCGAATCTGGTTTACTGCACACTTGTGTTTCTGTTCCACACCCTGTACAACAGCAACTTTGCAGAGTGCCCTCTCGCACTCTGGGACCCTTTTGGGTGATCTCAGAGAGCCAATTTCGGCCCAATCCCTGCAGGCCAGGCTGAGGGACACCACCTGCCGGAGGGACCCCACTCACACTGCATATGCCCTTCTAGCCACAGCGCCACCCCTGGTGTAGCTCCCAAAGAGGGACCACAGGAGGTTGGCTCCAGGGTGTGTCCAGCCCATCTCACCAGCCATCTTCTAATTAATTTCCTTTCAATGTGCACAGATCTGTGCACTGGGCCACTAGTATGTTAATAAACATGTGCTGTTAGTGGTATTCCTTTTCTTCTTTTCAATGTGAACTGTTTTTCTCTACTCTTCGATTTATGTGTGAGTTACAGTTTCATTCCCTGTTGCTGACAGGTGCAAAAGGAAGAATAAGGAGGACTTAATTCTCAAACTCTTGATGCTTTCTCTTTAACTGAGGTTAGAAAAGTGAAGTAAGAATCCTCCACAACTCTGCTAAACCTCCATAAAGAAGGATGTTCAAAGAGTGAAGACTTTGACGCTTGACGTTTCCTCCTTTTCCTTTCACAAGTTTGACTCTTTGACTTTTGTCTTCCTAAGACAGACATCTCTTAAAAAAACTTAAGTCACGTGCCAGAATTCTCTTCACTTCAAGTTTAACATCAGATGTAAATTTTGCTGGATTTCCTTTCAGTCGGTGTTGCGAACCTTCGAGTCTTGTAAAAACCGTCATTACTCAGAATATTAGACTAAATTAAAGGAAAAGTAAGAATATATCAGAGCACAGCTCTATCTTTATTTAATAGCACAAGGGTAAGTCTGTGCTAAGGACACTGAGTCTGTATAAGAAGTGGTCTGCGCTGCATTGCTGAGATCAGCAGGTCTATGAGAAGATGCATCTTTCCAGACCTCCACTTGGCCAGTTTCAGAAGCATTTCTGTGAGGCCACTGCACAGCCACATCTTTTAAAACCAACTTCACATGGGTTTTTAGCCTAGGACTTGCTGTATGCTGTATCCATTGTTAAAAAAGACAGAATACTGCTCTGGCCAGGTAGCTCAGTCAACTATAGCATCATCACAATGCACGAAGGTTGTGAGTTCAATCCCTGGTTAGGACACATAAAAGAATCAACCAATGAATGCATAAATAAGTGGAACAACAAATCAATCTCCATCTCTCCATTTCCCTCTCTCTCTCAAAGAAAGTAACATTTTTAAAGAAAGAATACCTTTCTGGTCCTGAAATTTCTAAACTCACTATAACACAGATACTATCTTGTATATTAAAAGAGAGAAAGGCCAAGATCAGTTTGGCTTAGTGGATAGATCGTCAGCCTGCGGACTGAAAGGTCCCAGGCTCGATTTCGGTCAAGGGCATGTACCTTGGTTGCAGGCACATCCCCAGTGGGGAGTGTATAGAAGACAGCTGATCGATGTTTCTCTCTCATCGATGTTTCTAGCTCTCTGTCCCTCTCCCTTCCTTCTGTAAAAAAATCAATAAAATATATTTAGAGAGAGAGAAAAGTGAAAATGATTGTTAGGTTAGCTAAGGGTGGAGAGATGTTCATATTCTAGCAAGTGCACTGATTCAATCTTAGTGTTTTTATTCCTTTAAGCTTCTGAGGTTGTGGGCTGTAAAACTTTGCCATGTGTTTATTCTCACACCTTTTCCCCACAATAATAGACAGCTCTTATCCTTTGTCTGCTTACTTTTTTCCTAACACAAAAGCCTCATCTGAAATTCCAAACCTTAAATAGTGAGACGCTAGGGTCTGCAGATTCAGGCTGCCTCTTGCTGAGAAAAAAATGTCAGTGCTCTTTCAGCAGCTTCCTGGGCTTTCAGATAAGTACTTTTTATATATATTTTATTGATTTAAGAGAGGAAGGGAAAGGGAGAGAAAGAAACATCAATGATGAGAGAGAATAATTGGTTGGCTGCCTCCTGCACACCCCCTACTGGGGATCGAGCTGCATCCAGGGCATGTGCCCTTGACCAGAATTGAACCTGAGACCCTTCAGTCCTCAGGCTGATGCTCTATACACTAAGCCAAACCACCTAGGGAATCAGATGAGTACTTCTAAAAATTTCCTTCTAGATAGGATAAGGATGGTTTATAAAATTGCAGCTGTTTGCAGAAATATACTGCTGTGCTATCAATGTTTAATGAGATCATTATTTTAAAGCCAGATTCTGGTCCTTGTTTGTTAATGCACACTCAGCAGAGGGAACTTTTTTGGTGAGTTTATACCAATGAGGCACTGTTTTACAATCATCAGTCTCTCCCTTCTATGATGATTTATTGAAAATGTTTCTTTTAAATTGATGTATAAGACATTTTTGCAATAGCAACCCATCTGTGTAGTTATTTTCTTTCACTGTAGCTTTCTGTCAAGATGGTCAATCATGACCTTCAAAGAAAATGGTTGAACATGTCTAATTTATTCATGGTGGGAGGAATGGGCAGAAAATGGAAACAAGGTGTCTGTATAATGCAGAAGAAACCCAACTAAAACGAGGCTAACTCCACTACTGAACCTCACTCAGGGATTCCTCAGTAGGAACGCTTTTGGCTGCAAGTTATAGACACTCCAGCTATCATCAGTGTGAACCATAGGACACTGACTATTTGCTAATGAGAAGTTTAGAGGTAGTAATACCAGAGGCATAGTGGCCAACAGATCACAATATTAGGGCACTGGACCTGTTACCATTATCATGGCCTTCTCCTCATGATCACAGGATGGCTGCAAGAGTTCCAAGCATCATGTCCTCCTAGAAAGCTGAGGACAGCCAAGAAGACAAAAGAGTTTTAGCTTTTCATCAGGAAAAAAATCTTTGTCTGAAGTCCTCCAGCAGACTTCCCTTTATAGCTCTTTGGCTCAAACCTGGGCACAGAGCTCTCCTGTGTGCAAGGCTTTCTGGAGAAACTATGTGTTTATCTCTGAGATTAGATAGATAGATAAATAGGTCGATAGATAGATAGATAGATAATAGATAGATAGATAGATAGATAGATAGATAGATAGATAGATGGAAGATATGTATATGGTTTTATAGACTCTATAGTAGGAGGAAGATAGTAGATATGTATATGGTTTTATAGACTCCATAGTAGGAGGAAGACATGGGAGAAGAGAGTTTGGAATGATGGTAGATCAACAACAATGGGCCAACCACATTTTAAGATATTCGTTTCATATTGACCTCTCTGCAATAGCCTCATCTTCTAGCCTGCTTCATATTTCCCTTTTAGGCCTTGTCAGTCTCCCTAGAGAAAATGTGGCCATCATTTATTTTCCTGGAAGTAACAGAACATTCCTTTACAAAAACAAAATATTGCTGTTATGTTGTTAGCTCTTCCACCCCAGCCATCTGTCTTCCCCTCTACACAAGATTGCCCGTTAATGTCCCAGCACCAAGTCAAACTTGGCATGATGGTAAAACTAAACCTCAACACCCACGAGTATTGAGTTCATCAGCAGAAACAAAGAGAATAAGATGATAATAATAGACCAAAGGAGGTTGTGGAAGACTCTAATTTGAGCGGTTAGCAGTTCTGTTTTATTTAAAAAGCAATTAACGGAACTTGTGATTTAGACAAGATGGCACTGATATGTTTCTTCCCGTTCACTTCCACTAAACTCAACTACCAAGTCCAAGAGACAAGCAAAGGAAAATTATGAAAGATGTTAAGAATATGAACCAGTTTGAGACCCCAGAACTGGAGTAACAATGCAGAGGGAGGACGTCTTACATTCCTCACTCAGTAGAAGGTTGCTCAGACCTGATGTTTGTTGTTGTTTTTTTACCTTTAGCCACAGTAGGAAGCTCAGGTAGGTCTGTTCTCCCCAGATCCAATGGGAATCTCTCTGATAACACCAGGCTGGCTTGGCGGACCTGGAAAACTAGGTCAATCGGGAACCCTGCCAGTAATGAGCATCCAGGGGAAATGCACTCCCTCCCTGCCAGGCCTGAGATTTCCCTTTTCTGCTAAGGGAGACTGAGGCTGACAAGCAGGCAGAATCGGGAAGACCTGGACTCATCTAGAGCAAACGGTCCTGTGGGCTTGAGACTTTCCTCGCTGCCAGGAGACAGCAGGGCAACTGGGAGGCACCCGGAGGGGGTCACACTGCACTGCTCCTCTATGGGAGACACTCAGCAGCCCCTTTTGGGGAAACCTCCTCTGTTTCCTGAGGCAGCACCAGCAGGGACCAGGGGGGAGCCCCAGTAATACCTGATAAAGCAGCCCAAAATACCCTGCAAGGGGTCTGAAAATTAAACTGCCTTTGGAACTGTAGTTAACAAAGTTTGACCAAGACTCACATGTTAAACCTAAACAAAGTGCCTGCCTACTAAAAGAAAAGGATTTAAGAAGGAAACAAAGTCTCCTGACATAACAGACCAAATATTTAGGATGCAATAGAATATCACCCATCATACCAGGAACTAAGAAAATTACAATATGAATGAGAACAGACAAGCAGGTGTTGCCAACACCAAGATGAATCAGGTGTTGGAGTGATGTGAAAAGAATTTTAGAGCTGCCATCATGAAAATGCTTCAATGATCAATTGCAAATTCTCTTGAAACAATTGAAAAAGTAGAAAATCTTAGCAACAAAATATAAATACCAAATGGAAGTGGTAGAACTAAAATTTCAGTAACAAAAATTTTTAAATTGCTAGATAGTACTAGAGTGGAGATGTAAGAGGATAGAATCAGTGAACCTGAGGAACAGAAGAAAGAAAACACATTGAAAAAATATGAACAGAGCCTTAGGGATGTTTTGAGAAAGAACAAAAGATCCATGATTTGTATCATCAGAGTCCCAGAAGAGAAGAGTGGGAGTGGGATTGAAAGAATACTTGAGGAAGTAATGGCTAAAAACTAGCCATTCTTGACAAAAAGCCTAGAGATTCAAGAAGCTGAGCAACCTCCAAACAGGACAACACCTCCCCCAAAATCTCTGCCAAGACACATCACAATTAAATTTTTGAAAGCTAAAGACAACATCTTGAAAGCAACCAGAGAGAAATGACATGTTATCAATACAGAAGTAGCAATTCAAATGGCTGCAAATTTCTCATCTTTTAAAACTGTGGAGGTCGCAAGCAAGTGACACAATATTTTAAAATGCTTAATGAGAAGAACTGCCAAATGTAAATTCTGTATCCAGGGACACTAACCTTCAGGAATAAAGGAGAAACAAAGACATTTCTCAGGTGAAGGAAAACAAAGAATGTGTCACTAGTAGACCTCTCCTTAAACATTGGCTGGAGGAAGTTCTTCAAAGGGGAAGGAAATGAAAGAAGAAAACTTAGAGCTTTGGAAAGAAGAAAGAACAACAAGAGGAGCAGTAATATGGGTACAAAATAGACTACTCATGACTTTTATAAATCAAATTTATTACTGAAACAAACACTAAAATACAAATTCTGAACACAGTGATGCTAAAAACAATATTTAAAGGTGAGGAAGGTAAATGGAAGTGAGGTTTCCACACTTTATTGTGGTTACAAGTCACTGTATATTGTAATACTCAGAGCAATCACTAAGGAAATTACATAAAGAGGTAAACTAAAAACAAACAAAACACGATAAAAAAAGCAAAATGGAATCTTAAAAATATCAAGTAAGTAGCCGATAGGAAAGCAAAAAATAACAAGAACGAGAGATGAGAAACAAATGGGAGACAAACAATATGAAGATTTAAGTGCCAACGTAATAATTATCCTAAGTATGGATGATCCAAGTGCACCAAACAAACGATTAGTAGAGCGCATAAAAACCAATTCAACCACACATGGCTTGCAAGAAATTCACATCCATTTCAACGACATAGGTTTAAAGCAAAAGGGCTATCATATAAACGTTAATGAAAAAGTCAGTGGCTATATTAATTTCTAATCAACCAACTCTTGCCAACTCCATGATTTTTTGCTATAAGCATGAAATGTTTTATAAGTGCTTGTGAAAAATATAGGTGGTGATCATGCAAATTCTAGGTGCCAAATAAGAAACATAAAATGAGAGCCACGCATGGTCAGAGGGCAGGGATGTGTGCACAGCAAGCCTGAAGAACCAAATCCCTCGTAAGGAAAAACCCACAAATACAGTCCTGCCTGGGCTTGGTGGAAATGTGCGGGCTGCAGAAACCGATCCAAGTAGTAATGTGCTTAGGAAGTCCGTCCGGCAGGGGAAACTCTGAGAGATGTGGTAGGAAGGAAGGACCAGGAAATGGACAGCAATAAACTCAGGTTGCCAAGGAGTTCCTGAGCGCAATGTTGGCCTGAGGCAAGGAGTGGTGTAGTCAGGAGAGGGGGAGACTGCCCGAGGCTGGCCTGGAGGTGAGCATAGAAGCGGTGCTGACTGCCAGGTAGAGTTGCCAGGGTGTGCCCTTTGTGAGGGTGCCTGGCCAAGATAGCGAGTGCAGCTGATGCCAGCTCACACTGTTCACCACGCCTCATGCTGAGTGCAGCACTGCAGCCATCTGGAGATGGAATCTTACTCTAATTTTTCTTTCATATCTTTTTAAAAAATTAATATATAATTCACATACCATTCCCTTTTAAAGTGTACAGTTCAGTAGTTTTTAGCTTATCTACTAAGGTATTCACCACTATCTAATTTCAAGATATTTTTATCTCCAAAAGAAACCCCTCCCTCTCTCCCTCCCTCCCTTCCTTCCTTCCTTCCAAGTGAAATTATTGAGTCATATTGTGACTGTGTTTAACTTCTCTCTGAGGAACTACCAAAATGTTTTCCAAAGTGGTCATGCCACTTTACATTCTCACCAACAGTGTATGAGGGTTCCAGTTACTTCGTATCTTCACCAATACCTTTTATTTTCCATCTTTTAAATTATATACATTATAGTGGGTGTGATGTAGCTGTAATTTGATTTGCATTTACTTAATGATGGTTATCATATTTTCAGGTGATGATTGATTATTTATATATCTTCATTAGAAAATGCCTATTTAAATCCATTGCCCATTTTTAAATTTGGCTTTTATCTTATTTGAAAGTCCTTTATATATTCTGGATACATATCCTTTGTCAGATACATGACTTATAAATGTTCCCTCCCATTCTATATGTTGTTCTTTTACTTTCTTAATAGTTTCCTTTGATACAGAAAAAGTTTTGAAGTGATAAACTTGATGAAACCTAATTAATCTATTTCTTCTTTTGTTCCTTATGCTTTTGGTGTCATATCTAAGAAACCTCTTCTAATACAAGGTCATGAAGATTTATGCCTATGTTTTCTTCTAAAAGATTTCTAGTTTTGTCTCTCATATTTAGTCTTCGATTGGTTTTAATTTTTACATATGGTATAAGTAGGGATCCAACTTTTCTCTTTTGTAAATCCTGTTATCCCAGCACCATTGTTGAAAATACTATTTTCCCCCATAATCAATTGACTATGTAGAGATTTATTTCTGGACTTTCAATTCTATTCCATTGATTATATGTCTCACCTTATGCCAGTACGACACTGGTTTAATTACTATAGCTTGTTTTGAAATCAGGAGGTGAGAGGCCTATAACATAGTTCTTTTTCAAGATTGTCTTGTTGCCCTGGCCAGTGTGGCTCAGTTGGTATTGTCCCATACACCAAAAAGCCATAGATTCGATTCTTGAACAATGTTTCTCTCTCTCCTTCTCCACTCCTTTCTCCCTAAAATCAAATTTAAAAAAAAAACATGTCTTTGAGTGAGAACTTTAAAAAATGATTGTCTTTTCAATTATCCCTTGCATTTTCGTATGAATTTTAGGACCAAATTGTCAATGTCTGGGGGACAGAAAATCTACCTGGAATTAAAGTTAGTAGGGCAATATGAAAAATATGTGAAAAATATGACTAACTAATAGGACTTAATTGACACTTATAGAACACCTTCCCTTAAAACTTCAAAATATGCTTTCAAGTCAACTGGCATATGTGTCAAAATAACTTAAATTCCAGGCTTTAAAACAAGTCTCAACAAATTTCAATGGATTAAAGTTGTACAGAGTTTGCGCTCTGACTACAAAAGAATTAAACTGAAAATAAACAATAAGAATATTTAGAACAAATCCTCAAAAGTTATAAATCTATATAATCAGTAGATCAAAGAAAAAAATCACAATGACTATAGGAAAATATTTTGATCTAAACAATAATATTAACATAATATATCAAAACAGCAGATGCAGCTAAGGCCATGCTTAGAAAGAGAGAATTTTTGACTTAAATAAATCTTTCTTTTATTTATGCCTGCTTTTAAGATTTTCTCCTTGTCTTTGATGTCTTCCAGTTTCACTATGATGGGGGTCAGGGTACTTGCTCAGGGCTAGAATTTATGTCTTTTACCAATTCTGGAAAACTCTCGGCCAAAGTTGGATAAATTATTCAACTTCTTGCTCCTTTTCTCCTTGAAACCCTGCAATGTCTCCCTCCCTCATTTATTGACTGTTTTACTACAGGGATCTGTCATAGTCTGGCACCTGCACGTGTCTGTAATTAAATTTCCATATCTGTCTGCTAGAAAAGTTTCATCCTTCAAACTGGTGATCCTATTTCTTGATCCTAACTCAGCTTATCAACTCAGAAGCCTTTCCTGAACCTCCTCTTCCCTCTAACCACCCTGCTTTATGTATCCACTCCTTCCTGCTCCTACCTCTATCAGTTGCTTGCATTTATCTAGTTCTGTGTAAATCTCCCCCCACGAGACTCAAGTTCCCAGTGGACAGTTCCCTTTGTAGCACTTAGGATGAGCTCTATAAATGTTTGTGTTTTGAATGAATGCATGAATAAATGAATCAATAAAATGAAGACAGACGCTTTCTACCTCTTAGTGATCATGTAACAACTAAATATATACCAAATGAAAAAGCACCTGGCAAATAACAAGTGCTACTTTGCTGTTTGAATTGAAGGCAATTCACGCATTATTTTGGTACAGTGCGTTATCTACCAAAGTGGTTGTTTCTTTAAATGTCCTTATTCCATATGGCATAAAGCAGAGTTCTTAATGTTCTTTGATTATAATGAAGTATTCTTTTGGTTCTGTGCCTTTTCTTCGTATTGCTATACTTCTCATAGCTAATAAAAAAATCAAGGCATTCTATGAGAAGCTTGATATAGATACCAGCTATTACATTCTCTCCATTCTCAGTGCCTCTGTGAATGCTCTTCTCCCAAATAGTACCTTAATGGCTTTCTTCTCTTCCATTAGTTATCTGCTGTAATTTACCATGAATTAGGCCTTTGCTGACCCTCCTTATAAAATAACAAACTTCCACCCCACCCCCATCCTCTATCCCCTTTTAACCTGCTTTGTTTCCCCCAGTATAATTGATCACAAGTGAAATACATTGATTTTTCTCCTTTATTATTATACTAAAGGCCTGGTGCATGAATTCGTACGTGGGTGGGGTCCCTAGGTCTAGACAGCGATCAGGGCCGATTAGGTCTGGGCTGATCAGGGCCTGCCACATGGGTAGAGGGATGGCAGGAGGTTGGCCAGTTGGGGGTAGGAACCGCGGGAGGTTGGCCTCCTGCTCCAAAGAGGGAGCTGGCCCTCAGCCCTCCTGCCACCCAAACCGGGGCCTGAAGGGCCCAGTGGGGTTGGGAGAGGAGGCAGTGGTCACCGGGTCAGGTGCAGAAGGAACGGACGCCAGATATCTATTCCATCATAGGCACCCTGCCACCTGGCTATTCCCTGCCTTCCCCCCTCCTCCTTCCCTTGCCACTGCACTGCCATTGTGGCAGGAGGGCAGCACCCAGGGAAGGGAGAGGATCTTTGTGTCAAGGGCTGACTTTCAATAGATCGCAGCAAGGGAGCTGTTCTGCTACATATGAAACCTTGACCCAGAAGCAGGTTGTCTATGAATGGTTTAGCATCAGGGCCTCATGGCGGCTGGCTGGCTGAGGGAGGGACCGTGGGCAGTTGGCCAGCTGCGCGAGGTTGGCTGTGGGAGCGCACTGACCACCAGGGGGTAGCTTTTGCATTGAGCATCTGCTCTCTGGTGGTCAATACATGTCATAGCGACTGGTCAATCGTTCCAATCGTTCAGTCATGATGGTCGCTTAGGCTTTTATAGACATAGGCTAGAGGCCAGGTGCACAAAATTTGCGAACTCAGGAGGGAGGGGTGCCCTTCAGCCCAGATGGCGAGGGACCCCACCAGTGCATGATTGGGGCCTGGGAGGAACACAGGAGGTTGGCCAGGCAGGGAGGGACTGCAGGAGGGCTCCAGGGTGTGTCCAGCCCATCTCAGTCAGTCCTGATCAGCAAGTTAATCTACCGGTTAGAGCATCTGCCCCCTGGTGGTCGGTGCACATCATAGTGAGTGGTTGAGCGGCCTTAGCATATCATTAGCATAGTAGACTTTGATTGGTTGAATGGCCGACCGGATGACCAGACACTTTGCATATTAGGCTTTTATTATATAGGATGTCCCTCTCTCTCTCTCTCTCTCTCCTTCACACACACACACTCACACACACACACACACACACCCATAATACACGTGAGCATATAAACCTCTTAAACACGGGAACTTTGCTTTATGGATAGAACAGTATCTAGCATACAGAGGTGCTCAATAGATAATTATTGAATAAAGATACTAATGTCAGTGCCACTGAATCTCACCAGTAGAATCTTGATGCTACAGGAAACAGAGATGACACAGCCACCCTGGCCATGGTAGCCTTCAACATTCATCTCAATCCTGGATAGGATGACAAAACTTGCCTATTTTACTTTTCCTTGGAACAGGCCGCCTAGTGCATGATTTCCCCCTGAAAACTAAAGAAATCACTTCCTCTCCTGGCAGGCACCTACACTGAGTTCTAAACTGGCTGTGTACAAAGCCTGTCTGTTCACTCCTCGTTTGAAGACAGTGGCATTTCCTGCCTGCTTTTAGCCAGCTTTATTTTGCTTTCTGTTTTCTTTCACTACTTAAGGGCAATTTGCATATCTTTTCTACCCACTTTATCATTTCAATCTTGGCAAGAGGTTTCAATTAGTCCTGTGTGGGCACTTGTGCAGAGAAAGTACCCACTTACAATGTCTTTAGGAAATAAATTCTTATTATTTCATAGAAACAAACATTTAAAGCTATAAGTCATTTGTGTAAGAGAGAGATCCAGAGATGGTAAATCTCACGTAACTAAATTTCACATAACTAACTTTTGCAACACAGGTGAGTCTAACACCCCCATCCCCTACCTCCCAGGCATGATCCTCATACTCTTCTGTCTGATTCTCCTTCAGTAATTTCATTTGTGTTTCTCTCAACCATCTAAGCATTCATCTAAAGGCTCTCCTCCCCCATTCTTATTGCACGAGTGTATCTCGGTCTGTGGCACCCAACATCTTATCTCCTCAACCTTCAGCTATCGAACTGCTGCATTGATTTTTGGGGTGCCATCAGGCTTTTCTCTCTCCAGACTTACACGACTAAGAAAGAATGCCGTCTGTTAGCTAAACTGATGTTCCAAAGTCAACTTTGAGGCCAATGAAAACTCATGGCCCAATAAATTGACAGATTCCCTCCACTTGAGGAGGAGCTGGCCTCTGCCCTCTCTTCGGTGCTGGGAACATGCTGCTCTCATTCATTGCTCAGTTGTGTCAGATTAGCAACACCCACCGGCTCTGGTAACCTGGCGGACCATGAATACTCACCCCTAAAGGCACCTGGTGCACCTTCTGACTGAAGGCTGATGACGGGCGATCGCTGAACTGGTAGTGCCTCCTAGTGGCCAAGGCTCCAATGGCTTCCCGCTGAAAAGTGGGTATAGGGCGGCAACAACCCACCGGCAACCCCTTCCCTCTTCAGCCTTCTGAGTCTTGTCCCCACCTGTTTGCAGTCTGCCCAACCCCACACCCTTCGGTGAGAATTCATGAAGTGCCAGTCTTCTCAGTATTTTGCTGACTGAATTCCCAAACATGACTATGACAATGCACAGAAATGGGAGGCGAGGGATAGGGAATATAAATATTAAGAGTCACTGATGTCTCTAGAGCAGATCACGTCGAAAAGTGCTTTGTAATAACGTGGTCATTGCTTTCCCTTCCCATCAGCCCAGTGGGAGCCCTGTCACCCCTCCTCTTGTAGAAGACTACTGCTGCCCCCAGTGTCAAATCACCCTCCTGAGGTCCTTTTCGTTAAGCTTCTATAAAATCATTTCAGATGTGTTAAAGAGAGATTCAGAGAGGTTTAGCTGGTTCCTCTAGAATCTAGAGTCTAGATTCTAAGTATAGAACAGTGGTTCTCAACCTTTCTAAGGCCACGACCCTTTAATACAGTTCCTCATGTTGTGGTGACCCCCAACTATAAAATTATTTTTGTTGCCACTACATAACTGTAATTTTGCTATATGTTGTGACCCACAGGTTGTAATTTTGCTATATGTCGCTAGCAGGGTCGCCTAAGACCATCGGAAAACATAGGTATTTACATTATGATTCATTAACAGTAGCAAAATTACAGTTATGAAGTAGCAATGAAAATAATTTTATGGTTGGGGGTCACCACAACATGAGGAACTGTATTAAAGGGTCATGGCATTAGAAAGGTTGAGAACCACTGCTAGAAGCTTACATTCTAAAAAGAACATGCATTATCCTAACAATCATTTTTTAAAGTGTATATGCTTCAGAAAATGAAAGATAAATCTGACCTACAAGCATAACCTTGCAATTACTGGAACAGGACACCCAAATGTAGATTTGGGTGTGGGAAGGAATGGAAACTGGAGGAACCCCAAAGTCTTCACTTCTTCTTCTTTGAGAGAGCATTCCTAATAATGAATAGGCCGTGTTACAACAAACAATGGGGGAACTCTTCCTTCTACGTGTTGCTGTGGTCCCTGAGGGATCCTCTGTCTTCGCCTCAATGCTCCCTCCACCAGGGTTTTCTTTCCCAGATTGCCCAAATCCCACTCCTTTTTCTCTGTGCTACTACTACTTCTAACTGGTCCTCATGAGAAACAGGCCTCTCCCTGTCCATTCTCTCCAGGCCTTGGTGGATAATCTGATAAAGGATTTCAGGAGGTCACCACTCACGGGTCTGCTTCTGCCAGCGACCTCTGCATTGTAACTGGGGCCTCCTAAAGCCATCGACTCCCTGGGCCTGGAAACCAACTTTATCAATCAAGTCATACACACCATCCCACCTCCCGTGCCCCCCCACCCGCAGTCTCAAAGATGATGTTATTGAGGCAGAATGCGTTTGCTTCCTTGAATCCTATTTGGATGTCCCTACAACTGGAGTGCCACCGCAGGGACCACCAACTCCGTGTCCAGAGCCCCAGGGCTTTGATCTGCTGCGGACAGGCACTGCATTCTGCTATGTGTTTATTCATTCAGCCCACACACACGCAGCTACAGAAGCAGCGGGAGAAATAAATACACAGGCCCCGGGGGACTGGGCAGTGGCATTTCTTTCCAGTGACTGTGGCTTGCCAAGAAGGTTTTGGATGACGCTGGGATATGCCAAAAGGGAGAGCGAATCCGACAATTGAAGCTGATAGGCAATTAACAGAAAGCACGGCCAGAATGTAAACATTCTGGGGGAGAGGGAGAGGCTGGTGAGCCACGGTGACAGTTAGGGGACATGATGCTGCAAGCCTTGACTTTTGCACTGCCATCGGCTACATCTACATCGTATCCAACAGGTTGCTTGGATTGCTAAGAAATTTCTAGAATAGGGCCCCTGTCGGGAGCTCCCTAGAAGCAGCCCTAGTCCTCTACGCTCATCCTTACCCTGGATCCTTTCCCCCTCCTCCAAAACCTCCCACGCCTGGTCCACGATTGCGCTCTTGCACCATCTCCAGAGCAGCACCCCCTGGGTGATCGAGCCCGAGCTCCCGCGCGTGGAGGTGCCCGCCCGCCCGCCTCCCCGAGCGGGCAGGCAGCTGCGGGGCGCGCCGCGCTGATTCGCTGCGGCGGAGACTGCGGCGCCCGCCCCGCCCGCCCCGCCCGCCCCGCGCCGCGCAGCGCGGCTGGTGCAGCCTCAGTCCGTCTGCAGCCGCGCGGCCGCCGCGAGCCCAGCGCCGCAGCCCGGGCCGCCGCCGACGCCCGAGTGCCCGCTCCCCGCCCCGCAGGACAGCAGCGGCGCGCCCCCCGAGCCCGCACGATGCAGGCCACGGCCGATTCCACCAAGATGGACTGTGTGTGGAGCAACTGGAAAAGCCAGGGTATATTCTTTTTATTTCAGTAATGCATGCCTGCGGCGCCCGGGAGCCCGCGACCCCGACTCGGCCATTGTGCATCCTTTCACCTGTGGGACCTCTCTGCATGCTTTCTCCCCAAGGAGCTCTCTGTTGGGGGTGGGGAGTAAACATGTCATGTCAAAAAAAAAAATCAAAGTGGATAGTGTTGGATGTTTTTCTCTTTTTCTCTTTTCCCCATTTATTTATTTTCGTTCCCACCGCCGCCCTTTTTTGTTTTCCGGTAAAGCCAGCGTTTTAAATCATGCATCATTTTTGCCTCCTCCGGGGGCTCTTTGGCATCCTCAGACCCTTCAGTGCTGGTTCAATCCCTCCTCATCCCCGAGGTAACATGCCTCCTTATTGTTCCACGCATCCCGCTGTGTCTCATTCCTGCAGAAGGGCTGCAGTCTCCTGCTAGAACCATTAACGCACAGGCACCAGTGCATGCTTTGGAGCGGGACACACCCATTTATTTCAGGGCTGTTATTTGTGGCCACACAAAGGAGACTGGGAATGCAGGCTAGGTCTCCAAATCCTGAAGAGATGATGGCGTAGCCACATATTTGGAGGGTTCGCTTGGAAATATTTCGGGGTTTGCTTTTTTTTTGTCTGTCATGGAGGGTGGGGAGGCTGGTAATTACTATTTATTACTAATCGGTGTCTGTGGGACAAGTAGAGGGAAATAAAAAGCACTGCTGGATTCCTTCTGGTCTAACAGATTTTATTTCGAAATGGTCCATAGGAGAGCACTCACTGGGTGTGGCCACCCTCCAGCCTCGCTTGGATTGCTTTTCAGCCATTTTTATTCAGCCTCACACTTCACACACATCCATCTCTCCTTTGTTACATTAAGATGCCCTCTTTCACCTTGCTCCGTCTGAGAACGGGAGGAGACAGAGATAATGTGCAAGAATGAAATATGGGGAGAAACCTTGGGGTGTTTGTGAGATGGAGCGTCTTTTAATATTTAACCAGTATGGTTCTGAAGAAGGAGCATTTGACTTAACCTGCAGGGCTGCAGCATCCCTTGGGGGACCAAGAATACTCTAGAGCAGAAGCTGGTTTTGTGGGTTTTTTTTTTTTTTAAACAACTGGCCTCTTCCCCTTGTAATTTTATATCACAGAAAGAATAGGGTATCTTTTCATCTTTAATGCCCTGTGGGATTTTTCTTTGGTAGATTTTTTTTTTTTAAGCAAAGAAAAAATAAACATGAACCTAAGAATTAAGAAGACAATTGTTCTGCCTCTTATTTTGTGGGTGGGGTGGCAATGACAAAAATACAATGCAGTCAAGTTCAAATTGTGTGCGTGGGTCTATTGGAAATACAACTGTCAAAAGTAAATAAATGGACCTAATACATTTGAAAGCCAGGACATAAAGAAATGTATGGCAATTCTAGAGTAATTTTAGAGAACGATGACAGTGATATGAGATAGCATATATTTCATACAGAAGGCAGAATTTATACAAAATTCTTGATATTTCATTCTCATTATGTGTTTAGATTCATCCAGTTCGTTCTATATATACACTCAACAGCCAACTATGGCTTGATATAATTAATCAAGTTGAGTTGGATATAAAGACAGAACAGGGTTGGTTTTTACACTATGATTATAGGATTCTTCTATTCTTAGCAAAAGTAGATAACAAAAGATGGCAGTCTTTGTTTTATTTGTATAAAATATAAGGCATTATTTCATCATAATCCTATATATTTTGGTTCAGTTGACCATCTCATAAGGGGCGGGGGTGGTTAAAATGCATGGACATTTATAATCACAAAATGACACAAAATGCCATTACTTACCCATTAAAAAAATCATTTCCATTTCCAATATATAGCAACTTGTGAAGATTAATGCAAGATCATTGAGGGTCTTCTGCACGCTGTGACCTTTCATAGACTTTAGTACCATTGATTTCCTTTTGTCAAATAGAACAAAGCCATTATCTTGAAAATTGATGAAAACTAACTAATAACTAGGTGGGTATACATAAAAGAGAAATAGTAAGAAGTAAGTATTCCCTTTTCTCCCCACTAGGAGAACTTTCATCTAAACAAAATCTACAATAAGATTTTTTTTTCTGCATTTTCAATGTATCTTCTTCATTTTAGCTCCCTTATTACCAAAAACAATTTCTATTATCCCTGGTTGCACATTAGTATCACCTAGAGAGCTTTAAAAATCACAAAGTGTGCCTGTACCCCCAGAAATTCTGAATCAATTGGGCCAAGCATCAGTGTTTTTTAAAAGCTCCTCAAGTGAGTTTAGTACATAGTCAGGTTTGAAGCTACTGGTGTTTAGTAATTCTTTTTGAGCCCAATCCATAGACCAGCAGAACAAGGTCTGGTATGCAAGATGCAAGTGATGAAATGGGTGTGATCTAGGAGCAGCTAAGAAGACAGTTAAAAGAAGACCATATAATATTTGATAATGTTCTCTAGAACTATTCCAAAGTGAAAGTTTTTATTGGAAAAGGGAATAGAGAAAGCGATCCTTAGCAGGTTTGGCTCAGTGGATAGAGCATCAGCCTGCAGACTGAAGGGCATATGCCTGGCTTGTGGGCTCGATCCCCAGTGTGACGGGCATGCAGGAGGCAGCCAATCAATGATTCTCATCATTGATGTTCTATCTCTCCCTCTCCCTTCCTCTCTAAAATCAATACAAATATTATTTTTAAAAAGTGAGCTTCAGGTTTCCTCCATGTTATTAAACCTTCCATGGAGAAATTGCAGCCCATTGTATATCACATGAAAACTCTACTGAAACCAACATACTGTATCATAAGAACTGTACAACTCATGCTAAAAGAACCTTATATTTATTTTATTTTGATATAGAAGATTTCAGTCATAGATAAGAACGTTTAAAGAGATTAAAAGTCTAGATTATATTGAGCTACACAGTTTTTTAAAATATACTAATATCCAGTATTGGTTAATAAACCAAAGCTGATTCTACTCAGTGAAAATGAAATGACAATGAAACAATAAGCTAATAAAACACCTATATATACAGTAATCCTTTTTTTTTTTCCAGAGAGGAAATGAAAGGGAGAGAGAGAGAAACATCAATGATGAGAGAGAATCATTGATCTGTTGCCTACTGTGCCACCCCACACTGGGAATGGAGCCTGCAATCCAGGCAAATGCCCTGACTGGGAATCGAATCTCGACCTCCAGGTTCATATGTCGATGCTCAACCACTGAGCCATGCCAGCTGGGCAACATATACAGTAATCTTAAAGACAACAAAATCATTAGTTATTTATTGGGCCCATTTACTGAGTACTTTACTCGCATATTGCCTTTCATCCTCACAAGTCATGTGTGTTACGTATGACATGTAAGTTTTATTACTACCCCATTTTACAGGTTATCAACTGAGGCTTCTACCAAGGCACACAGCTAGTAATTCCAGAAGCTGGATTTAAGCCTAGGCTCCCCTCTTCTCACTGCTCTACTATCTGCCTCAATGCCTTTTTCCTCATTGGTTTTTCGAAAAATATGAATTACTTAGGCATTTATGTAGTTTCCACTTGTCAAATGTCTTCTTATTTGAAATTTTTCAGTTTACTTTTGGACATTAAGAGCCTCCAAGAGGCTAAGTGACTTGCCCAAGGTTTTTTGATAAGTGGCATGCTGAGTAGTGAAGAGGTGACTGTTGGCTTCAAATCTGGAACTCTTCCCATCTCAGCACTTACCACCTCTTTTACTAGTGCTGAGTTACAGAAAGCAAACTCTCATTTACCTCTCCTGGGGTAGTTTCACATAGGTTCTCTCTTTACAAACAGCAAAACTCATCAGCAAGGCAGTGGTCTTAACCAAGTTATGCCATTTTTGTCATCATCACCGTTGTTATAAATTCATCATCCTAAATTCTCCATCAGTATTATCTATGTGCCAAACACTGTCTTAAGCTCTTGTTACATATCTTTAGTAAAGGCAATTTTATAAACATAAAGGCAGACCAATATCACCCTCCATCAAATAGAGCACTTTATTTGGACTCAGTATTATTAGAATATTGTACAATTATTATTTTTATATATTTTTATTGATTTCAGAGAGGAAGAGAGAGAGGGAGAGAAATAGAAACATCAAGATGGGAGAGAATCATTGATCAGCTGCCTCCTACACGTCCCCTACTGGATATCGAGCCTACAATACAGGCATGTGTCCTTGACTGGAATCGAACCCGGGATCCTTCAGTCTGCAGGCCAATGCTCTATCCACTGAGCAAAACCAGCTAGGATAGGATACTGTACAATTATTATAACATAAATAATTGCATTTGCAAACTCCCTCTCTGCAGATTCTAATGAGATCCAATGGGAAAACTGGCTTAGCAGGGGGTTAAGGGATTTTGTTTTTTTAATGAAAGAAAAGCCTCATTATACAGATAACACACCAAATGTAGGTAGTTATTACTCCATTGAATAATTGAATAATTGAAGTTATTTTTGCATTATGTTATCATTTTCAGGGAAATCTTTATGAGGAAATGTTTCAAAGTTTGGAGAGAGAATAATGGCTTTATTATTATTCTAAAAGTGGTACATGTACATGATGAAAATCCCCATTTGAACGAAGAGAGGTCAAATGAAAGTCTCAAGTTCACCCAAAGTCTTCCCACCTACAGTTAAAGATATTAATACTTGCTAAATATTGTCCATAACTCTACCATATCAAATGAAGCTAGAGGGCTAGGTAGGCAGTGAAAATAGCTTTTCTAAAACAAGATTGCACATATCTCAAAACATATTTGAAATAATAAAATAGAGGAAATAGACACTAAAAGAATTGAACTTCAAATGCATATAGTTTTTTACTCTATAAGCTATTCCTATCTAAATTAAGAAAAATACTTTGAAAAACATCAGTAGGTTAAAATTATTTCTTAATTACCATATTTTGGGTTTAGACTGTACAGATGGACCCTCTGCAGTGACTTACTTTCTTTATTTCTTTCTTTCCTTCTTTCTTTCTTTCTTTCTTTCTTTTCTTCCTTTCTTTCTTTCTTCCTCTCTTTCTTTCTATCTTCCTTTCTATTGCTCTTTCTTTCTTTCTTCCTTTCTATCACTCTTTCTTCCTCCCTCCTTCCCCCCTCCCTCCCTCTCTCTCTCTCTCTCTCTTCTCTCTCTCTCTCTCTCTCTCTCTCTCTCTCTCTCTCTCTCTCTCTCCCTTCCTTTCTTTCTTTCTTTCTTTCTTTCTTTCTTTCTTTCTTTCTTTCTTTCTTTCTTTCTTTCTTTCTTTCTTTCTTTTTAAGGAAGATCCACCATGGGTAACAAAGAGTGACAGAAATACTGGTCTAAATCCATATCTTCAAATCTATAATTTTTCTCAGGTTTTTTATGAGTTAATATTTCTTTAATTAAACACCAGTATTCCTGATACTCTATGAGTAAAGCATTATGATTATGTTAATAGGGATTGTGGATGAAACCTTTCATCATAATCAGGCCCTTTCTTCTGCATCATTTTTAAGTTTTCTTTCTCGGGACCTCCTACCCCCTCCATGCCTTCCTTCTAATTTCTTCTTATATTCAAAATGGTATTATTACTCAATTCTTTTTTATCTTTAGATTAGTTAATGTATTTGAGACTAGAATCTGTAATCAATATATTTTAAATTAGCTTATAACAGAATCAAGTGCTAAAATCCACTGAATCCAGAAAACAAAAGCTAGCATACATGGTTAGATAGTTTCAGACCCTCACTTTTCTTTTTGGGAACAATTAAATGTACATCACCAATACATTTCCCATCCTTCTCAACATGCTGTCCTAAATTATGGGCATGTCTTGTCATGTATTAATATTTACATTTGTCACCTTCCCAGTTCTTACAAAAGTACACACAGACATTCAAAGAAACACAGTTGCCTTATAATAAAGCTCACACTTAAAAAGCTAAGAATTTGACATTAATAAGTCTTTAAAAGCCATCATCTGCCAATGTGACAATTAATAATAATAACTACATTAAAAATCTTGATAATTATCATTGTATTCCAAATGTACAGAATATTTTTAAATAAGATAACATTATTAGGAGCTTTAGAACTTAGAAATTTAGAGTTCTATTTCCTCCAAATATACTTGAGCTATATCTTTAAGTTAAAGCTGAGCAAAGTTATAATTTTCACACAATCAAATCCTTAAATTCTTTTTTTACTTTCATTATTGCGAAGGTGGGAGGAAAATAATGCAAGCATTACCTTCAAGTTCTTTGCCCAAACTGGCATTAATCATGAACGAGTGAAAAGTACAATCATAACAGGTTTAAATGTTTAGAATTTGCTGCAATTCCACTCGTTCCACAGTGGGCGGGCTTCCGATGTGGTTAGACTGTATGACTGGTCTTTGGGTGCATTTAATCCCTCTGCAGAGCAAATCTAGTGGCAATAGGAGTCAAAAAGGATATGACGACATTTTATTGGAACAGGAGTACAAAGAGAAATCATTCCTTATCCTTATCTTACACCTTTCTAGTTGAAGAAATATTTTTGTTACTATGGTCTTGCTCCAAAATTTTAAATTTACTCATTTATTTTTATAAAGAGCCAACAGCTGTCTACCTCCGTGGTTCTTTTCTATTCCAAGACAATGCTGGATTTTTAGGGTGTGGCCCAGACTTAAGATTTTGTGGCTAGTTATGACTGATGACCACCCACCAAATGAACAGTTTTGTATTTTGATATGGCCAGGAAGCTTAAAGAAAGAAAAAGCACATGAAGGCATTCGTTGTTCAGGACCTTGCAAATCTTTCTGAGTGCCTCCCTCCACGACCATGTGCCCCAAATCTCTTTTTCTCTCCCCATATGGTCATCTCTGCCTTCGATGCCAGCTGCCCCGTGGAGACTCCTCTAAAGGAGCCCACTTTCTGGCGTTTCAGCAGGAGGAGCTGCCCCTGCTGTCTGAAATACTAGGCCCTGCTGTTTCCCTTCTTAGCCAGGCCCACCCCATCGCCATGACAATGGGCCTAAGCATCATGGTGTTACCTTTGCAGCAAGGTGGGGGGAGGGGGTTGTGGTCCTGGTGCTTAGAAATAGCAAACAGAAACCACATTCAGCTGGTTCACAAAATTCACAGAAACATAATAGCATTGTTCTTGCTGAAGGTAGTCATTAGAAGAATGTGTTTGCTTTTGTCTCTTATGGAATTAAAATACCAGAGATCGTTGCTGGCGGTGGCTTTGCTCTTCAAATCCTTCACCCTCCGTCGTTCCACCGAAGCTCACGTAGAGGATCATCCGTGTGGGTGTGATGCTGTGCTCTTTTACTGTCTCCACGGAGCACCAGGCTTGGTGTCTCTCCCCTTTCAGAACATCTACAGAATGACTTCAACCTCCAGAAATAGTCCTGCCATTTTTCTCTTGACAGTATCTTGGCTGCATTTAGGAGCTGTGCAGCAAGGGCCTGGGAAATGGAACCATTGCAGGTGTTTTATTAGCAGAAAGTCCCTTCCAGCAGTTTCCTCTCTGGGCTCAGGGCGCCTGAAGTACCATTTAAAGTTTTAATTTACGTAAGAGACTTTTCAAGGCAGAGGAAGCTCATAAATTTGTTGGCTAGAAGATGACATATTTGAAGGTCTCTGTGTATGTTAAAAGTATTTTTATGCATCTGTTTCCATTATTTTTCTCCAGTTTGATAGCAAAATAAAGCAGGGAAAGTTACTGTTTCTTCTGGCTAACTTTTGGGGCTGGTGTTTTGTTTGCCTCGTGAGAATCAGAGAAATTGGCTTTTCTATACTACTTTGGACTCTGGGTTGTACAGAACTGAGGTTTTTATAGCCTTCTAATCCTTGTTAGAAGGTAGTCAATTATCATAACCAATTATTGGAAGCTTGCTAAACTAAAAAGTAAAAGTCAAGAGCATGCCATTTTCAACAAGCCGTTAGTTGAAATGCTGATTATTACCTCTTGGCTTTCTAAAAAAAAATAGCATTAACTGCCCTGGCCGGTATGGCTCAGTTGGGTGAGCATCTTCTAGTGCATTGAAAGGTCACTAGTTCAATTTGAGGTTCAATTCCCAGTTGATTCCTAGTCCAGGCACATATCCCTGGTCAGGGTGTATATGGGAGGCAATGGATCAATGTTTCTCTCTCACATTGATGTTTCTCTCTCTTAGTCTCTCTCTCTCTCTCTCTCTCTCTCTCTCTCTCTCTCTCTCTCCCTCTC
>PVJN01023338.1:0-32465 GCA_004026805.1 Lasiurus borealis | reverse complement strand
ATGGGGTTGGGAGGTCTGAGACTTGAGTCTGCAGCCCCGAGTTTATTTCCAGCATAGTATTTAAGCACAAGCAGAGGAGGGGGTTACACAAATCAGGTACGTATTTGCAAACACAGTCACTGACCTTCTAAGTAATCAAGACCTTGCAAGATCTTGCACATAGGCATCAACATTTTTTCAGCCAAGCTGTTTAGTTATGTCTAAACTCTGCATTCACATCTCTGTTTAACAATTGAAGGGTGAGAAAGCAGAGAGCTATGTCTAGACTTTGCATTCAGAATTCTTGTTTATTAAACTGAAGGGTGAGAAAGCAGAGAGCTATGTCCAGAGCCTGCTTTCAGGTCTCTGGTACCCCCGTATGCCCAGGGCAGCTCCCCACAACAATGCATAACAGTAGCAAAATTTCATGGTTGGGGGTCACCACCACATGAGGAACTGTATGCAAGGGTCACAGCCTTAAGAAGGTTGAGAACCACTGCCCTAGAGGATCTGCTGGACCAGACCAGGAACTGCATGAAGAGGACTCACAGGAATCTCTTACCCATTCCCACATTTGGACAAGTCTTCTTCATGGTCTTTGGAAATATGTAAAGTCTCAAGTGTTTGGAAAATATGTAAAACATCCAATTCATAGTAAGCATTACTATGTAAGTGTTAAACTCTAATACTATCTATACTAATAAAAGGGTAATATGCTAATTAGACCTAGAAACCTTCCAGACAAAGCCATGGTGGCAGAGCCAGAGCCAAGGCTGAGACAGTTAGGGGTGATCAGGTTGGCAGGGAGTGGCAGTTGTGGGCGAGCAGGCCAGCAAGGGGGCGGGGGGAGGGCATGAAGAGCAGTTGGGGGCAACAAAGCTATGGTGCTAGGGCTGAGGCAGAGGCAGTTAGGGGCAATCAGGAAGCCAGGGTGGGGCATTTGGGGGCAAGCAGGCCAGCGGGGGGCAGGGGCCAGTTGGAAGCCAGTAGGTTAGCAGGGTGGGGAATTGGGAGCAAGCAGGCAGGGGAGGAGCAGTTGGGGCAATCAGGCTGGCGGGAGGGGGGCAGTTAGGTGTGATTAAGCCTGAAGGAGGGGCAGTTGGGGGCGATCAGGCTGACATGCAGAGTAGTTAGGGGCAATCAGGCATTATTGCTAACTTAAAAGGCAGGTGAGCAGTTGGGAGCCAGCGGTCCTGCCAGTCGGACATCCTCCAAGGGGGTCCCATATTGGAGAAGGTAAAGGCCGGGCTGAGGGACACCTCCCATGCGTGGATTTGGGGCACTGGGCCACTAGTTACTAATAATTACCATCATCTTCATTATCATAGATATTATATCATTTTCTTTCATGCCTGTTGATCCTTTTAACTTGAAGTGCTGTGTTGACTGGGAACCAGTGAATCAGTTGCCTGATTGGGATTAATATCCCAATGAAAGAAAATGATGGAAATTTGAGTGAAGGAAAGTTGCTCTAGTTGGAGGTTACTGTTTCAGGTTTTAGGCGTGGGAGTGTAATAGTGTAAGGTGTTGGCAGTGATGTGCTTTGTATTATCCAAGTCTCCCAGCTTGATGTCCTGAGCTGCTGAGGAGATACAGATAGCAAAAAGGACAATTAAATGGAAAAATATATGGCTTACCATGAACAAAAATCACAGAGAGTACTAATAGGATATAAAAGTGCTGACTTGCAAATCCCCTGAATAGGAGAAGTAAGTGCATTATTGCTAACTTAAAAGGAGATTGCTTTTTTTTTTTTTTCAAATGAATGAGGAAAAGCCATAGGTTGATGAGAATGCTGAAGAAATGGAGTGTGACATTTAATAGAATTTTGGATTAATTTAGTGGTTCTCAATAGAGCAGGGGAGGATTTTGTTCCCCAGGGGACACTTAGCAATATATAGTGACATTTTTGGTCATTGCATCTGGGGTACTGCTGGCATCTAGTGGGTAGAGGGCCAGGATGCTGCTAAACATCCTACAATGCACAGGACAGGTCCACAATGCAGAATTGTGCAGCCCCAAATAGAGCTGAGGCTGAGAAGTTTGCATCTAGGGTGAGAGTTCAAGATTCACAAAATCAGAGCCCTAGAGGGGACCATAAAGATAATAAAGTTGAGTGGTTTTCAAATGGCCTCTTTCAGGTCCCACAGGGTAGATGAGGAGGCCCTGGGAACTACAGTGGGACCAGAGTGGGGCCGGGTGTTCTCTAGATGTCACCACATTGTGGCCCTTCTTTTCTCTGCCCTTGAGTTGGTGGGAGACCGGGTGTTTCAGCATATTGTTGCCACTCAACAGTAGTTTTAAAGATTTTCAGACATGAACTGGTTTAGTTTCTGACCATAATCTTACCTAATAATAGACAAACGTATAAATTGACCATACCTCTGCTATGCCCACAGCTAATCAGAGTGAATATGCAAATTAGAAGGCCAACGATGGTGACTGCCTAGCTGCTCCAGGCATGGAGTGGCCAGGAGGGCCAGGATGAGAGGGAGGATGGGGAGGGGCTCAGGGGATCAGACAGCAGACTCTAGCCTGAGTAAAGGCCTGGGTCTCAGGTGCCGGAGGGAAAACAGTGCTGGAATCCAAGGGAACGAATCTCTTCGCGCAGTGGGCCTCTAGTAAACATACAAAACTGGATACAGTAAAAGAGAGCTGTATTTATTGAGAATCTTATTGAGACTGTTTAACTTACTGTGCCTACCCCTGCATTTAGTTCTGAACATTTAGAGGGGGTAGGAGTTACAGCTGAAATTATCCAATTCCAGTACATATTCTGGAAGTTGGGTTGTAAATACAGTGGTACCTCGAGATACAAGTTTAATTTGTTCCGTAACCTTGAGGCATGGGAAACTATGAGAGGCTCAAGTCGCGGTAAACTGGTGGGTCATGTGCAGCCAGCCGATCCTCGCGATTACTCCTATCTCAAATGTTGCTCGTATTTCAAAGCAAAAATCGCTTGCTCTACGGCTCGTATCTCAAAAATCTCGTATGTTAGGGCACTCATATCTTGAGGTACCACTGTAAATCTCAGCTTATTTTTAGCCTCTTCTAAACATAAGGGCCAGGAAAAGTAAGGACACACTGGGTGTCCTGCTGTCTTCTTCTTGGTGGCTGCCTAGCACTGTGTTTGAGGGAGTTTTCACCATGAGTCCTGTCTTTCTAAGGTCAAACAGAAACTCACCTGCCCACCTCCCTTGCAGCTAAGGACAGTAGTGAAAGCCAACTGATTGCAGATTCATCTAAGGGAAGCTCAGGGCAGAAAGAGGGAGGTACCACAGCAAATCTATTTTGGTAACAGGGAGGAGAAAAGCATTTTGTTCCCAGCATGGCCAGATGGCTGCTGGGTTAGGATCTCCTTGAGTATATTCCTGTTCTGCTAACCTAGCAAGGGTCTGGGTATTACAGCTCAAAACTCTGCCTGATGTGGAAGGAGAAATGGTACAACAGAATTACCTCAGAGATCAAATCACTTCCCATGTCTGCATTTTTGTTAAATACTCATTCTAACCATGAGGCAAATCACCACTGTTTCCACTTCTGTGCTGCCCACACTAATTAGGCAGGTTTCAGAAGAACTCACTAACAGTAGTATCTTATTCACAGTCTAGTTGTCTTTTGTAGTTAGTTTAAGACCAGTGGTTTTATGAGGGTCCTTGCACAGCCCAGGGTAACCATATGGGTGACTGACTCTATACCTTAATTTCAAAAATTGGTTCAAGTAAAGTAAAAACAGAAAGTTAACACTCTCCACCTAGTTTTTCACTGTGTTGCTCAGCACTGTGTTGCTTCAGGTGGGCTCTGTCTTAATAGATGCTTGGAAGGTGCAATAGAGCAAAGGCCAGGATAGGCTGAGAAAGTTGCCTTGATTGCAACTTAGCAGGGCTTCAAATGACAGCTAAGTAGTTAATAGATGAAAATCTGTGAGTGTTAAGTAGCAGAGACCTTTTCAGCTGATCAGCCTCAGAGGATGACTTTCTCGTGCTAGAACTCATTTGTTTGCAAATAGGAAGTTGTTTAGTAGTAAACATCAGTAGAAATGCCCAGGGATTGTAAAAATCTAAGATTATGTTTGCAGAAAGCATTGAGTTTGTGCTCAGGTGCGTAACAAAATTGCTTTTGAGTGGACTGGGCTTGAAGAGCTGCTACTGGTGTCTGAATCAAGGCTTGCTCTGAAGTTGTCAGGCTGCAGGGCCTACGCTGTGGCCACTCTGGCCATTTCTCTAAAAAGCGTTCAAGTGGAAACACTACACTGGAGCTGCCTTTGTGAGTTGTGTAACATCTTCTTCCATGATGCTGATGAAGCCATATTCTTTTTACTTTGTAGTAAACCCCCTTTCAACCAAGCAGGCGTATACTTGGTTGCTTCCTTTGTTGCCACCTGGTGTACTTCCATCTTTTAACAACCCTAATTCATGTTTTCTAGGCCATTGTAACATCAGTTGTGCCAATGGTTAAAACTTAGGTCCCCAGTAACAGTTACAAGTTGTGGCTCTTTGGAACACCCTGAGGACTCCTCTGTGGTCCTGACTGTGCCTCTCCTAGCAGGATCTCTGCTGTCAGTCCCCTTGGCTACCAGCATGATGCCTTCCATTTCCTCTTCTGCTCCTGTGTGATGTCTCCTGTGGCTTTGAAGCCTCAAAATGCCAATGTTGTGGGTGGCACAGTGTCCATAGCAGGCACAGCTGTCCATACTCACTCAAGGTGCTTTGGTTATACACGGTGCCCACCACTGGTGTCTGATGTCAAGGACTTTATCTCTTATCATTGCAGAAGAGGCTGGTGTCTACTCTGCTGCAACCTTGTGCTTTCAAAACCCAGTAAAGATTTTCCCGAATGATCCCCTTTACTGCAGCACAGTCAGCACAGAGCAAAGGGGCAGAAGCCTTTGCAGTTTGCTTGTGAAGCTCATGAGATAAACACCCACATCCTGAGCTTGCAGTCCTCTCTCTCCTTTTAGTGTGGTCCCAGCTTTGTACCAAACTGATGCCCTTGTTCGGAAGGTAGCTGTGAATCCCTTGTGAAAGCTCAACTGATGAGGCCTTCTGACAGATTCATCTTAGTTGAAAGCTGGGCGGGTTGGCTTGGGGATGTTTCAGCATGGCCTGGCTGAACTAAATTTCCCAGTATTCCCTTCCCAGTATGTTTTTCCAAGTGTAGACCAAAGAGAGATTCAAATGGAATATGTGAAAGGTAGAGGCAAAGCCATAGCACACACATATTGCTGCTCATATGCTTGCTCCAGATACAATAAGACATAGTATCTCCTTTTAGGAGTTTATAATCTAACTAGAGGCCCAGTGCATAACATTTGTGCACTGGGAGGGTTGTCCCTCAGCTTAGCCTGCAACCTCTCTAATCTGGGACCTCTTGGGGGATGTATGCAGGGATCGGTCCTAAACCAGCATTTGGACATCCCTCTCACAATCTGGGACTGCTGGCTCCTAACCACTTGCCTGCCTGGCTGCCTGATTGCCTCTAAATGCTCCCCTGTCAGCATGATTGACACCTAACTGCTCCCCTTCTGGACCAATCAGCACCAACTGCCCTCTCCTAAAGGCCTGTTTCCCCCCTCCAATAATCCTCCCCTATAAACCTAGTCACCCCCAACTGCCCTCCCCTGCAGGCCTGGTCCCCCCAACTGCCCTTCCCTGCAGGCCTGGTCACCCCCAACTGCCCTTCCCTGCTGGCCATCTTGTGACAACATGGAGGTGGCCATCTTGCAGCAGCTATCTTGTGATGATGTGGGGATGACCATCTTGTGGTTGCCATCTTGTGATTACATGGGGGCAGCCATCTTGTAGTGACAGGTGGGCGGATCTTGTGACAACGTGGGAGTGGCCATTTTGTGATACCAGGGCATGAGGGTCAATTTGTATATTGCCTCTTTATTATATAGGATTGTTGTCTTTCCATGGTTGGAGCAAAATCATGTTTCACTGACTCCAATTTTACAGTAATGGAATAAATAATACTCTAGCTACTAATTTTCACCAGATCTGAATGACTTAAGGTGCATTTAATGTATTCATCCCTGGTCTTGGCTGCACCCGCAGTGCAGATTTTCATGACTTCCTAGACTGTTGAGCCCTGTCAGTGTTACTAAGGAGTACAACCTGGAGCCCAGATTCTCGAATTTAAATGACATCGGGATCATAGAGAACAGCTCTCAGTCTCATCCCCAGATTTTCTCATTTAGCAGGTCAGGGATGGATGGGGCCTGAGGATTTGCACTTTTAACAAGTTCCCAGGTGATACTGATGCTGATGCTGCTGGTCTAGGGCCTTGCTCTGAGAACCTAAACAGAGAGGGAGACCAGAAGGTAGGTCAACATGGAGACCACAGTAGGGCCTAAAATGTCTTATTCACACCCAGTTTCTCTAGACAGAGACAGAATTGGGTCCAGAAGGCTGAAATAAGTTCAAGAGATTCAGACAAAACAGACAACCTGCTCTAATCAACAGACTTAGAGATAGATAGCCACTGTGGGAAGAGACTCAACTGCTCTGAGCCTTGTTCTTCATCTGTAAAAAGAGGGTAATACCAGCTGTCACCTAGGGGTGTTGTAAGAATTGACAGAGAAAGTATGGGAGGACCTGGCATGATGTCTGGCTAGAATAAGCTCTCCCTAGATGGAATAATATCAAGATAGAATAGCTAAATAGGATTAAAGATAATTTGATGGAATGATAGCCAGGTCCCCAGGAGTGTTTGTAGAGCACTTGGTGGGTGTAGGCAGAGGGGAACAGCATCTTGACTGTCCGAGTTGGGTTCCATGGGCAAGGGAAGTTAGTCCCTTCAAAAAGTTGGCCTTCTGGTGCCCTAGGCTCTGTTCATACCCTTTCTGCCAGGCTCAGGGTCCCACCAAGTAGCTGAGAAAAAGGGGGTGGTGGTGGGAGTGGGGGAAGGGTGGTGGTACAGGTGTTTTGTTATTTTTCCTTAGGCAGGACATGTAGGAAGCTCCAACCAGTTGCATTTCACAGCGGATGATTTGTAGTGAAACACAGCCTTATTTATATGTTTGTTCCCGGCCTTGTTCCTGAGAAGATTGAAAACAACCACACACCCCAGGGTATCAATCCATCTCTGTGCCTGTGGAGACAGGCAAAGCTCCACTATCAGCCCAGGCGGCTTGGCCTGGTGGGGCAGTCTGAGTGGCAGACCCAACACCACCTCAATGTAGGAGGGAGCAGACCGCTGGAGTAGCTGTGCAAGGACCTGTTCACACACAGACTGCAAAACCCATGAGTTATCTTTGAGGACATAGTGACATTTGATGCTAAAGAGCATCTGTTGATACTTCCTTTGAAATCTATACTGTGCCAACTCTACCTTTAAGGATGACCTGCAGGATGTTGGAATACTGTGCTAATCTCCATAGCAACTCTTTTGGCGGAAGTATATTCTTAAGAGGATCCAAAGGTAGGAAGACAGTGTGGTGTTATTTTTTTCATCTCCGAACCTCATGTCTAATGAAATGGCATTTCTTTCTCAGATAATTCCCTTCTCCTGCATCTAAATACTGTACCATTACCAAAGCCAGGGCCCCAGTGTTGCAAGGATCTAATTGTGGGCTTATTGTTTACTGGTATTTCGCATGAACCAATAATATTTTGGATCCCAGAAGATGTTGATTTATAGAGAGTGTTGTAGTGGTAACTCAAACCTGGTCCAAAACAGAAGTCTCAGATCACCAGTAAGAGAAGGTGCTGCAGTGAGCATCATTTGCACTAGTGGTATGATTATTTTGTGAGTGCTTTAAAGATTAAAGATTGTAAGGAGAAATATCCTTAAACTCAGACAAATCATGAACAGGAGCATTTGCTCTGGCTTCCGTCCGGCTGAAATGCTCTCCCAATTTCTCTTTATCTATGCAGGTTTTACCTCCTTCTCCTGCACCATTTTGAATCCATATTCTTATTCTATAAACCCAACCCTGCCACATCCTTCCCAATGAATTGCTTTCTCCTGTAAACTTCCCAGAGCAGTTATTGACAATTCATTGCACTGCTCTGTGCTGTCCTTTACAGTCTTGAACATCTAGTAAAACATCTGTGCATGCTTATGTGTTTAGTAAAGTGCCGTGAAAATAATAGGCATGCAATAAAGATTCTCTGATTTGTCTGACAAGCCACTGTTATTGTAAGCTGTAAGTGTTTACTGCACAGTGATTGCATACTCAGCTGAGGCAGACCCTGATGGCGCCTTCCTCATCACTCCACACTGCCAGCATCATGAGTCACTTCAGAACCGAAGAGATGCCCCTTCTCATATGCTGGCCTATCTGATTCTCAGCTTCCTTCTCTCCGTTGATATCTTGCCTTTGACCTTGTCCATTTAGTCCCCTGGATATACTTCCAGAGCTTGTCATAATAATGCCTGCCACACCTTCACTTGCTCCACTGGCTCACGATTCTGAGTGTCGTTTGATGGCATCAAAACCTACAGCTCTGCCTCTCTTTTTTCTTCAGGACTCTTGTCTCTCATCACTTCCTCCTTACCTGGTTTAGATTCCAGGGCTCATCTTTTCAATCCCACCATTGCTGCACACTAAATGCTCTTGTTCTGCCGTCTTTCTGTTACACAATATGGCAAAGCCTCAGCCCTGGATGGGTCTCCTACCTGAACTCCTGCCCTAAGTGGTGGTAGTTATTCTAACAGGGTATGTGGGCTCCTGATCACCAATCCCTGCCAGACTTGCACCTTGCCACAGTGTGAGAGCAATTCCAACTTCCCTTAGGTAGTGTTTCAGTTCAGCCACAGTCCCAGACCTCTGACCTTCTTTCTTCATGCACTCCCAGCAAGTGAACACATCTTCTGTTGCACAGAGGAAGCAGGAGCCATCCTCATTCTCAAGACTGCAACTATCAATGTGGAAAAGTGACCACAAGTAGACTCCTTTGCCTACACTTGGGGTTCACTCCCCATCTTTGCAGGCACTTTGCATTGATAACTGATGAGCCCCCTTTCCTCCTGTGTATTCAGCCTTCCCCTCTCAAATGGGTCTGTACCACTGGCCTTTAAACATGCTGAGCTCTTACATTAAAAAAAAAAAAAGAGTGATGGGAGAAAAATAAAGCAGGAAAATGAAATTGAGTAAGTTTTGGAAGTTAAATATAAATAAGTGTAGTCTCACTGAAGTGTCTTTAGAGAAAAAGCCTGAATGAGGTGAGGAAGGGAGCATGTGGTGGAGTATTGCTGCCTGACCTCTGAGGTTGGGTCATAACAGGCAACATGGCACGTTTTTCTCTATGTATATCTCAACAAACACCTTAGGAGCCTTGAACCAACATGTAAGAAGTCTGGCTTCTTCAAAACCACCATGCTGGAAACCCATGTGGAGAGACCACGTGGACACTGAGAGATGCTCTAGAAGTCCCTGCTGTTCCCTCCAGCTATTTAAGGCTTCCCAGTGTCAATTACTAGAGAACTTTGGGTAGAGGGCAAAGCAAGTGCAATTACCCTGAAGTGGGAGTGTCCCTGAGGCAAATAAGCCATTATCATGTGGTGGAGACAGAAATGACAAATCAATGAGTGAGGTGGAACATTTGTTTACCCTATGACAAAAAAATGAAGTTAGATTTATACCTCATACTGTACATAAAACTAATTCCCAGCAGATATTAGACTTAAATGTGAGAAGCAAAAATTTATCTTTTAGAAGACATGGGGAATATTTTAATGGCCTTAAAATAAGAAAAAATATTCAAGACAAATAAAGGTTCAAACAACTGAGAAAACAAAACAAATCAATGTTATATTTGTTGGCATCTCTCTCTTACTCCTCATGACCAGTCCTCTATACTTTGGCTCATTACTTCCTTACTTCCCATTCATTCCTGTGGCAGATTGTCTTTCCCAAAGATAACCATGCCAGGATAAATCCTATCTCATGCTCTTCTTACATTCTAATGTTGACACTCTTCCATTGAGACATGGGGTCCTGGAGGATCTTGGCAACTGTCTTGGCCAATAGAATGTGGTGGAGTATTGCTTCCTGATCTCTGAGGTTGGGTCATAACAGGAAATATGGCATGTTTTTCTCTATATATATCTCAACACACTCCTTAGGAGGCTTGAACCAACATGTAAGAAGTCTGGCTTCTTCAAAACCACCATGCTGGAAACCCATGTGGAGAGACCACATGGACACTGAAAGAGATGCTCTAGAAGTCCCTGCTGTTCCCACTAGCTATTTTAGTCTTCCCAGTGTCAACCACTAGACATAGCCAGGAGGAAGGCTTTGAATAGCCCCGCTCATACTGAGCAGAGAGAAACACAGCATCTCCACTGAGCCCTGCCCAGATTGTAGATTAGAGAACTAAATTTGTGAGCCAAAGTATTCTTTGAAGCCACTGCATTTTGGGGTGATTTGTCACACAGCATTAGCTAACTAAGTGAACTCCCAAACCTACCCAAGACCACCTTTTGCCTGTTATATGCTTGAAATATCTCTTACGAGGCTCATAATGTTTCTAAATCTAATAGGTATTGTTCTGCCTCCAGTTTCTGGGTAATTAGCCCTCTATACGGTGGACCCTCCATCCTGAAATGTTGAGTTCTTTTGGTATCAATTGTATAACCCTCTCCTGGACTCTTATTTTTCTCTCTACTTTGTAGGCTTCTTCCTCCTCCTTTTCTTATATGATTCTGTTCCTAGCTATTAAATACTGAAATTCTTCAGACTCAAGCCTAGACTTTCTTCTCTCCTCACTCTGTGCTCTCTCCCTAGGCAATTCTTCCACAGTCACATTTCAGTTACCACTTCTGTGCACATGAGTCACATTCACATCACTTATCTGAGATCCTGACCCATATATTCCATTTCCTACTGCTAATTCCCTTTTGGCAATGTCAAAGCCACCTCCAATTCAACATGGCCTGATTTCAAAATGGTACTCATGGTCTGCTGCTTCCCACACCTGTTCTGCCTTGGAGTTCATGAGACTTGGTCATTGTGGGGGTGCTATTTCTACCTAATATTTGAGTAAGATAGGTGAATTCCTGCCTTCCTAGAGCTTTTATTCTAGATACACAGGTCGGAGAGTTAAATGCATAAATATGTGAATAAATAAACTAAAAGATGGTGACAAACACTGGACAGTAGATTTCACAAAGGTAGTGTGCTGAAGACAGTCTGGGTGGTCATTAAGAGGGGATCTGAGTGACAAAGCTGAGATGGGCATGACAAAAAGATCCACTTTGCAATGAAAAGAAATGAAGTACTGGTATATGCTAAAAGGTAGATGAGTGTTGCAAACATGCCAAGAGAAAGATGTCAGTTCCAAAAGAACATCCATCTATCTATCTATCTATCTATCTATCTATCTATCTATCTATCCATATGCCTAATATGCCAAGTGTCCCTATGAGAGTTCGACTAGGAGACCAGTTCTATTACTCGCTATTACATGCACTGACCACCAGGGGGCGGTGCAGAATAAAGAAAGACCCCTGCCTGCAGCCAGGGAAGGGAGGCCCTGGCCACAGCCCGAAGGCTCCATCAGCCCTTACCCGTGCACAAATTTCATGCACTGGGCCTCTAGTATATTGTATAATTCCATATATAGAAAATGTCCAGAAAAGGCAAATCTACATAGAAAGTAGACTGTGATTTGCCTTGGGCTGCAGGGTTGGGAAAAAATAGAGAGTGACTGTTAATGGGTGTGTATTTCTTTTTGAAGTGATGAAAATGTTCTGAACTTAATTGTGGTGATAATTGCTCAACTCTGTGAATACACTAATAACCATTGAATTAGTCACTTCCAATAAGTGAACTGTAAGGTATATGAATTATATCTCAATAAAGCTTTGGTAAAAATAAAACCAAACCAACATAGAGATTAGGTGGCAAGAGCATTCCTGGCAGAAAGAAGAGTGATGGAAAGACCTTTCAGTGGAAACAAAATCTTGGGACTTGCAGGGAATTGAAGTCCACTGTGTGCTCTAGAGAGTGGAGGCAGTGATGATCAGAGATGGAACAAAGAAGGAGGCTCATGCAGGAAAGCAGGACTGGGACTTGAATTGTGTCCTAAGTGGGATGGAAACCATGGTGTGATCTAAACCGGCAGTGACATGATCTGGGTGGAGAATAGGCTGTCGAGGACACACATGGAGGCAGGTAGGTTATGCAGAGGCTGGTTCAGGTGGGCAGGCAGGATGTGGAGTCAGAGATTTGGGGGATCAGTGTCCTTAAATAAACCCATGGGGGCTGAAGAGGTTATGGAGAGAGAATGGGTAGTTAAACAGGGACAGAAGACACCACACAGAGCTTTTGGGAATGCCAGCATGTGGAGGAGAAACCCAGGAGAGGGCAAGGCATTTTAGGGTGAAAAGGGAAGTAGGTGCTTCCCAGCTAGTTACTCAACCAGAAACATCTTTCTGAACACACCTGTATCCTTCATCGTTCACATCCCATGCTCTGTCCTGTAGTGGCTTCCCTTGGGTTTTAGGATTAATAGTCTAATTCTTTAGTTGACCCCCGAGCTGAGTCCTCTTATCTATCTTCTCAGCCCCAGCTGGAACAATCTCAACTCTGGCGCTCACCACACCAGCTTTCCTCTTCTTTCTACCACATGGCCCCATGCCCCAGGACCTTTGCACATGCTTGTCTCCCTGCTGGGATGTCTTATCTTCCCTCTACCATCAGTTAATTTCTTCTCATTTCTCTTCTAGAGAACCTCCAAGATATTCCTGACACATCAAATTCCTCTTAGCATGTGCCCCTCTTTCTGAGTTCCAATTGCAGTTAATTGTGTGTATATTTTTTATCACATCCTCCCAGCCCCAATACAACCTCCTTGAAGACTCTCCATAGGTGCCTGCCCTCAAAGAAGTTGGCAAAAAAAATGTGAGGACAGAAAGTGATTATTTATGCTTTTGTGGCACTGAACACTTAATATCTCTGATTGTCCAACCCAACATTACTCTCAGCTCATCAATAAGCGTAACATATACCTGAGATGTGGAGGCCACAGGCTCCATGACTCTAGCCTCTCTCTTCTTCCCCTTGGCTAAGACAAAACCAATAATCAAAAGCAAACAGGAAGAGATCAGCTGGGACAGAGAAGGAAGGCTTTAAAAGGCATGTTCCATGCCCCAGGAGGTCTAAGGTGAGGTCTCCATCCTCCCTCCCTGGGCCCTATCCTCCCCTGCCTGAACACACATTTCATTCCTAAGCTTATTTGGTAACTTGCTTTTATATACAATGAAAATTAAATTCAGCCCAAATGATGAAAACACTTGGTGCTTATGCGCACAACCTAGATGATTTCTGGGGGGAAAAACCTTGTCATGGGTCCAGTATATTCTGAGATGGTTCTGCTAAAACTGCTGTCTGGAACTAAACACTCACTCATGGTCCCCTTTGACCTTTGATTCTGAATTTTTTCTGGGCCAGCCTCGACACACCAAGACAATTATACCAGCTTGTATCTGTGAACACAATCAGGCCCTGAGCCAATGTGAGCTTAATCTTCTAGCTGTGTGTCCCTTTACCTCAGTAGTAATTTGCATCTTCTGATTACCTATTTATTACCTGTCAGATAAAAGAATGATCTAGAACACTTCACAGTTCCCCCAGGAGGCAAGGGGCCTTGGTGCAGGCTGTGTGACTGGGAAGTGATTGAACCTGCGAGGAGGGAGGAAAATGAGGCGTCTCTCCCTCCCAGATAAACCTAATTGTTTTAAGCAGGGGGATTTGGAGCCCTGCACACCTGGGATCAGCATTCAGCTCACAGGCTTTGCTAAGCTTGTGTGACAGGATAATCTCCTTTGTTCAGTGCCCGAGGAGGATATTTTCTGCATTATTAGACAAGTCAATGAAGATAAAACAAAATATTAACTATTTTAAGCTGCACTAGTTCATCCCAAAGGAATTAAGTCACCTCATTCTAATTGTACCAGGCTTCCTTGTCATAATGAGCTGGGGCTGAGCTGCAGGCTGGGACCTGGGTTTGTAAGACCTGCAGTCCCCAGCTCATTCTGAGCAGGCTTTGCCTCTTCTCTGCTTTGCTCTTTCCCTGGAGTGATTTGCAGAGTTGGGGACCTTGTTTCCAGGCAAGGAAAGAAAGAAATGAAACTTCAATGAAGATCACAAGGGCGTGACATCCATCAGCATAGTATAAAAAAGGCATCTTATGTCTCTGTTGCAATTATGTTAAGCCAGCTAATCCTGGATCTGGGCTTTCACAACCTGGAATCAATCATGCAAAACTGCTGGTCCTGTGTTTGCATCTGTAACAATATGCAGTTTCCAAATGGGCTTACTAAGACAGAAACCTGGCTGTCCTCACCTAAGCAGAGATAGTGCCTGCCCTCTTTTCTGGCTCCTCAGAAGCCAAAGTAGTCATTAAAAGCCAGAGAGATTCCTGGCAGGCCAGCTGAGCCCTGTCCTTGCTGTGTAGGTGATGGTCTTCCTGGCCCATGTCTACGCAGGTCCTGCTGAGCCAGGTCCTCTGGGACCTCAGCCTTGCCTGGTTTACAGGTTAGCCACCTGTTGGAGGTACATATTACAGACTCCCTGTTTTGCTTCCCTCCAGAGGCTCTGCCCCACCCTCTACCCCCCCCCCCCAATTGGAAGCTTCGCACCCAGGAGCCACCATGTGACAGTCACTGCTTTACATTTCTGTGTTCTGAGTCGTTTGCTTGTGTGTGTGTGTGTATGTGTGTGTGTGTGTGTGTGTGTGTGTGTGTTTGCGCGCAATCCCTGATCTGAGTTATCTTCCAGCCACTTGCCTATCCACTCCACTAAGTCCCATCTCTGTTAGTTCTAGTGCTCGGCATTGTTCCGGGTGTTTGTATTTGCTGTCTTATTTAATCCTCACAAGAACCTTTATGAAGTGGGTATAATTATCTTCGTTTTGTAGCTAAGGAAACATGTGGCTTCCCTGAGCCTTAAACCTGCCCAAAGCTAATAAGTTAGTGGCAGAGCTAGGATCCAAACGAGAGGCTGGGTTTCAGTCTGGGATGCCAGCAGAGTCCCTGAAGCTAGGATTAGGAGCAAGCAATTTACTGGGAGGGGATGATCCTAGAAAGCACTGTGACAGGGAACCAAGGCTGTGAAGGGGCTTTCACCAGCAAGCCATTGGTGGCTGGGCTCAACCTTGGGGGACCCCTGAGAACCTGAAGAACATAGCATTTTCCCAGGAGAGGAGAGATCTTTTTTAAAAGATTTTTTGAATGTAATTCACATGCCATACAATTTTGCCATTTAAAGTGTCAATGGCTTTGCGTGTATTCACATAGTCATGTACATATCACCACAGTCAATGCTAGAACATTTTCATCATCCCCCAAAGAAATTCCATGCTTCTTTTTAAAGATATATACTTTATTGATTTTTTACAGAGAGGAAGGTAGAGGGATAGAGCGGTAGAAACATTGATGAAAGAGAGACATCCATCAGCTGCCTCCTGTACATCCCCAACTGGGGATGTGCCTGCAACCAAGATACATGCCCTTGACTGGAATTGAACCTGGGACCTTTGAGTCCGAAGGCTGACGCTCTATCCACTGAGCTAAACTGGTTTGGGCGAAACCCCATGCTTCTTAGTCATCTTCCCTCAGCCCCTTCACCCCTCAGACCAGACAACAACTAGTCTACTCTCTTTTTGTATAGATTGGCCTAGCATTGGGTTTTTGTCTACCCAAATCCTGTCCTCCACCTGTGGGGTCACTCCTGGTGCTGATTCCCTGGCACGTTCAGCCTGCCCAGGGTGCAGGCTCACAGGCCAAGCCCGTGTCCACACAGAGATTGCAGAACACACCCTGGCAGACGGGCCCAGAAGCTGAAGGCTGTGGTGGGTGTTCAGGGAATGGGGCAGATTCTGACAGTACCTGTGGCCATGCGTCTTCCCTGTGCTGCCCATGGTCCTTTTCTCATCCTCTTCTTTGCTTCCCTCCGTTAAATCATGCCCCTCTTTCCTTCCAAGATCCAAAGAAGCTATTGTGAGCATTCTCTCCTCATCACATTCATTTCATTTGTTGCTTCCTCCTTGTTGCATCCTTTCCAGGCAGGAGGGTAACGCAGTTTTAGGGAGGAAGGGCAGGGCATGCCTCTTTAAGCTGAGACCTGAAGGAGAAGAGTGAGCAGAGTTCTGGGGAAGAGCATCCACTTGCAAGTTTGGGAAACGGGAATCAGCAGAGTTTGCAAGGATCAGACAGGAAGCTGGGGCTTGGAGTGGGGTAGCAAGGGGTAAGGGGCATGATGAAATGGGACAAGAGTGTGGGAGCTGCAGATCATGTGCACTGGCTCTTGTTGACTCTGTAAGGAGTTTGGTTTTTTTATTCCAAAGCAATGGGAAACCTTGAAGAGTGGTGAGCAGGGAGGCGACCTGATCTGATTTCCTGCTGAGGCCTAGTCCATTTGCCTAGGACTGGATTTGCTGGACTTCTCCAACCACCTGGCCCTCATCCAGCCTGTAGACTCCAATCCAGGACATGGGTCCTGACACCGGCACCCTTGCTAGCCCAAACAGCACTTTGAGCAAATTAGGAAAAGGCATGAGACACTTTGTTGCCATCTTCAGGAAAGCCATCATAATTACAGTACAAGCCTAGATTGGGGCTGTGCACAGCCTGCCTGCCACCCTCAGCAGACTGCTCTGATCATATTGCCTGGATTCCCCAGTGTTCGCCTCTCTTGTCTGACATCCCAGAGTCCTGCTTCTCTTAGACATTTCTGGTAGTCACTGCCACATGCCACTGTACTCCTTGGATCCAGGTGTCATTTGCCTGGATGGAAAGAATTCTTCCTTTTCTGCTTTTTAAAATTACTTAAGTTATATTTTTAATGATTTTTAGAGAGGGGGGGGAAGGAAAAGGAAGAGAATGAAAGAAATAGAAAAATAGAGAAAAAAGCATCAGATGTGAGAGAGAAACATCAATCAGCTGCTTCCTGCATGTCCCCTACAAGGGATTGAGCCTGCGACCCAGGCGTGTGCCCTGACCAAGAGTCAAACCAGCAAACTTTGGGTGCATGGGATGAGGCCCAACCAATTGAACCACATCAACCAGAGCTAAATTTATTTATTTTTATTGAGATATAACTGACATTTTTTAAAACTAAATTTATTGGGGTGACATTGGTTCATAACATTATATAAGTTTCAAGTGTACAATGCATCATACATCACATTGCATTGACTTTAACATTCTTTTAAATTACCTTTTCTGCACTCAAGTTTGTTCCCCCAGCATTGACTCTTGGTCAGTCTATCACTAATCTTGGATCTGTCCTCCTGGCATCCCTGAGGTTGCCTTCCCTGCCCAGCTGAGTGGTGGGTATGACAGTGAGGAATGGTTTGGGTGGCGCTCTGCCTGGCTTTCTTCTAGGCATCTGTGTGGATGGCCCCTGCCTTCCAGTGCATGGGTCAGTCTGGCTGCCTGGGCCTCCCAAAGCCCCTGGCTCTTCAGAATTCAGGGAGGTAATTGCCTGTGAGAAATGTCTGTTCCGTCATCAGCACAAATGTTCCGAGAGCAGCTCTGCTTTGCAGCGTTTCCCCCCTGTCCTGAGGCCCCTTCACAGACACAGGAGGCTGGGATATTTTCTAGGTTCTCAGCTCCACCACCTGGGAAGTGGCCCACTTTGGCTGTGCCCATTATCCTGGTGGTGACTGTGCTGGGTGTTGCCCAGGGTGCTGTTCTCTCCCCCTCAGACAGCCAGGCAGGGACCGGGCTCCCTGTGTTGGGGGTGAAGCATGATGGGGCATGGGGAGAAGGTGGTGGAGGCTCAGGTCATGGGCCAATGGAGGGAAATACTTCATTGTTGTCAAATGGGCCAAGACGCCTTGTGCTATGACCTGGACTCCTCTTTTTGAGCTCTGTGATCTCCCCAATGGCAATTGGAAACCGAAACACTACATTAAATAGCATTTCTGTGCAATTAAAGCACATTAAAATGGCAATTAAGTTTCGCAAACAGCCTCCTCTATGTTCCCGGGTTGATTAGGCTGTTTGTGCTCTTTTTCAAGGATGATTGTTGTAACTAAAGGCTGAGTTGTCTTTTCATGCATTGAGCCATTCTATGAAAAGCAAGAGTTCTAAGTCATTTATTCTTCCCTTGGCAATTTCAGTTTATTTTTTTGCTCTTTTTTTTTTATGGAAAATTTAAAGCCTATACAAAAGTAGAGAGAATAGTATAACATACCTCCATGCACCCATCACCTATCTCCAACAGTTATCAACTCATGGACAATCTCCCCTTAATTATTTTCTTTACTACAGATTTTTAAAAAGAAAAAAAAAAGAAGAAGAAACATGTAGGGAAATTCTGGTAAGAAAAATCAACATGAACTAAAAGCATTGTATATCCCAGGACTGGGGTTACAGTGATGACTAAGATAAATGGCACCCATGCCTTAAGGAGCCTGAGGTCTGGTTGGGAAAACAGATGAGTGAAATGTAAGAACTCAGGATGTGGCAGTTGCTATTTCCCCTAAAAGACGTGGGAATGAATGGTCCCTAAGCCAGCTGAGGTGTGATCTGGGAAGCTGATAACTCCCTTTTCAGGACCTGGGGCCTTGCTGTCAGGTATGCCTTCCTTGAGAGATGAGGATCTGCCACTGTAATCTGTTCCATCTGCCCTTTGTCTTCTACCCGCTCCCTTATTAGATGCTCATTTGATCCCTTCCTTTTGCTAAATCTCCTAGCTGTCTCACCTCCTTCAGTCTCACACATGTCCAACCTCCACCCTGGATGTCTGATTCTTCTTTCTGAAACATGCTTTCACTCTGCCATCCCCTTGCTCTCCTTGCTTTGCTTCCAGAGAGGTCCTTTTCTCCACCGATCTAAATCCACACTTCTTGGTTTACAGTTGCCAAAATGTTTTGTTTTGGTCTGTTTCAGTGAGACTTCTCCCACTAGAGCCTGACCATGCTCTAGTTCATTTGCAAAGGAGCTGAAAGAGAGAGAATTGCCCCAGGAGCCCTGAGAGACTGGGTTTAGCATCTCCTAGGGGTGCACATTTCCCCCACCCACCCTGAATCCTCTGGATTGCAGCCCATTGGGGAGGGGGGAGGGAGAAAGCCCTGTACAGATGTTACTTCTCTCCTGGTACTGAAGCATGTCCATTGTAGAACAGGCTACATCACAACATGTCTCTGTTATTTTTCCACTTGTGGGCTTCATGGTCTAAAAAGGGCATCACTGGGGCTGGCAGGGGGGGCCTTTTTAGGTTGGGCTTCTTAGGAACATACCCTGAGGTGTCAACAAGGCCATTGACCTTGACAGTGCTCTCTTCTCATTCATGGACATGAGTTCTCTTTAAATGGATGCACTTCTGTTTCCCTCTTTGCTCACCCATGGGGAGAAGGGAGAGCTCTTACCCTTTTCATTCTGAGAACAGAGGAATTTAACGATTGCTCAGAATCTGCAGTGCCTAGGCACAGAGAAGGGCTAGGACTCGAATCTTAACCCTTTGCCCATGATGGTTTTTCCTGTCCTTAGCACCTACAGCAGCCCCCATATCACATTCTCATTGGCTAGAGAGACGTCCCTCTGGTGAGCCTGGAACCTGTGTGGGGGGTGAGGGGTGGGGGGCAGAGGGGACGAGGGGTGGAGGTAGAGACGGTGGTGGCCAGGCCCAGACTGCAAGTGCCTTCTCTGCCAGGGCAAGCAGGTGGTGTTTTATTCTTAGCACAGGGGAAAGCCTTCAGAGGGTGTTAAGCAGAGCCATGATCTGGTCTAGTTCATAAAAATAAAAATGATATAGGAGGATGCTCATCCGTCATTGCCCCCTCATGTACCTAATTTCTTCCTTATTTTCTACCAATCTGGACATTTCATGTTTTTCTTGATTTCTGAAGAAGAAAATTATTTGATTTTCACATCGTCATTTTTACTGGCCCTTTTAGTGGGAATATGAAGTTGCTTTCCCAAGAACTCTGATTGGATGCCAGCTCTTGAAGGCATTTTAATCTGCTGTGCTTGGAATATGGTGTTTTGAAAGTCCTAGAGAAACTGTGGGACTTAACCAGGAGAGCATGAATCACCCGGGAGACACAGGCCACTTGTGTTCCTAAAATCGATATGGTGTGAGATTGTCATTTCCAGAATGCCTCCTCACTCGGTGAGTCACCAGGAAGCTTCAGAATAGCTGTGTATCTCCAAAACCCCGCACTTCCTCCCAACATGATTTGGATACACTCTCACCTTGCCCCTTGGGTGGAGGGAGTACAGATGGACGTCTGAACAACATGTATTTCTCAAAGCCCACTGCCAGACAAGATTAAAACCACTGCCTGGAATGAAATGGGAAGATTCTCTGGGTTCCAGTAAATGATTCCATGCCCATTTCCCCCTGTCTCTTGCTTGGATGTGGTAAATGGTTTAATCAGTGAATGTTGGCCAATTCATTCATTTATTCTCACATCGATTCATTTTATAACCACATACCCTGCCAAATGTTGTGGAGGGTGTTGAGAGGAGAAACATTGCTTCTTCCCTCCAAGAACTCACAAGGATTCTTCAGAATTGTGGTTGAGGCTCATTTAGGTGTTGTTCCGTTGGCCAAGGGATGACAGTCTCAGGTGGGTGGCTTCACAGCAGAAGCAGCCTGTAGGGACCAGGTCTGAGTTCACCGGACTCAGGGAATGTGGCGGATAGTGAAGGGGGGTCTATAATGGGATCATCAGTTCTCTAAGGAGTGTTACTACCATGTGAATGCAGGAAGCAGGGTAAGCGGGGAGGATAGGGAGGAATGAACTAGGGGTGTGATTCAACCAGAAGGCAGCATAGTCGTCCATTCAGTGAACATATATTGAGCATTTACTGTGAGCTGGATTTGTATAAAACTGAGAATTTAGTGAGATAAGGACCCAACCCTCAAAGAGTTCACAGTTAGGGGAGACACACATTTAAATAGGTACTTATAATACAGTGGGGTTGGATTATGGTCATTTCTGCACAGGGTCCCCTGGGGTCCTAGAGTTGGGGTTCTTGTGATCCTGTGTGGCCTCTCCAGGATTCTCCCTGAAGAAGAAGTGTTAGAATTCCATGTGAAGAAGGTGGGATGGAATCCAGGAGAGGGACCAGCATGGACCAAAGCAGGGAGGTAGGAGGTAGAGTGATGTGTATGTGGAAGCTGCAAACACAGTGGATGGCGTAAAAGGCAGGCAGGTGGAAGGGCAACCCTGCCTTGACCTGGATCCGGATTCTAGTAGGCCTACCATGTGATTCTTAGTGAGATTCCAGAAAGGATTACTAGGCAGGGAATGGGGTTAGGAGTCTGGAAAAAGCAGGGAGGGAGAAGATGGGGCATAGGTTGCAGGGACCCAGCAAAAGGACTATCAGGAAGAGACTGAGAGAGAAAGAGCAGAGGAGTGGATAGCTTGGATTGTTTAGCTGAGTGGCAAATGGTGTCACTCCTCTGTTTCCCCATGGAACCTATAGTGAAATCTGTGAGGTGTGATTTTTTGCCACTCTCTGAAGTGTAAAGCAGATTGATCTCCATTTAAGTGTAGGGAAAGAGCAAAAGCTGCCAGTGGGAGATTCCTGAGGGCCATGGGAGCCACTGAAGATCCTGGATGTGTGTGTGTGTGTGTGTGTGTGTGTGTGTGTGTGTGTGTGTGTATACAGTATACAGGTGTGTGCATGCATAGTGAGTGCTGTGATTCCAGAATGTCACACTTTTTTGTAGCACAACAGATCTGTGACTGTGGGTGCTCAGATACCATGCCAGCTCTCTTTCTGAAAGCAGATCTTAGGGCTGCTTGCATTTGTGTGCTCAGGTTTAAGCACAGGAGAGTCAGCCACAGGCCAGGCTTAGCACACCTGTGCTCTCATCGTAAAAGCAGCCAGGTCTGCATATACAAAGGCTCCTTATTCCCCATTCTTGCTCATCTGCCAGAGAATCTCTACAAGCTCATCTTTCCCCAGGATCTGGACCACAGATTTCCAGGGCCTCCCTGGGAACCATCTTTGTATTAACTGCGGCTACACAGGCCTTCTCCATGTAATTCATTGGGACCCTAGTGCCAACATGGCAGCTGTTCTTCCCCAGTGGAGGAGGATGGCAGTGTAATCACATCACTGTGGCTGAACCCAACTCAGGGCCTGCTGCCCAGCAAGGCAGCACCACTCTGTTCTTCTTGGACTTCTCATGCCCAGGCTCTGAGCCCAGCATGTTTCGCCACACTAGCTTGCTTGGAAAATGCTCTCTCCCTACACATTTGGTGGCAGGATGAATGTCATCAGTCATGTTGCAAGGAAAGGACCTGGATTACTAGCTGATGGCATTGTGCTCAAGACACATCGGAGGCAGTGACAGATGGCCTGTATTAAAGTGTGACTGTTGAGTGAGCATTCCCATCATCACAGAGACTTTTTCCCTAAAATTTTGATTCTAGGAAAAATCATAGAACATTAGGCTCCTAGGGCTTCTAGAAAGCTTCTCATCTAAATGTCTCATTTAAAAGGAGACCAAAATCCATAGACATTAAGTGATTTTCCCAAGGTCAGTGAGCTGGTTGGTGATGTAGCTGAGAATAAAACCCGGGTCCTTGACATTCAGTCCAGTGTTCCTTGCACAGCACTGTGGGATCTCTGGATTCAGGCTTTTGTCTTCTCTTACAGACAAAAAAAGAACATGCCAGAAGCCCACAGGGTAGATATAATTCTGGTGTAACATCAGCCCTGGGCTGCAAGCAGTCCTCACCTCCTCATGAGCATGCCTAGACTTCTGGGAGGTAATCAGGCGATTCTTGGGGCCCCTGGTGGCATGGACTGACCACACCCACTAGCCAGGCTCTTCCAGGCAATGAGGTGGCCACAGAGCAAGGGCCTCCTACCTAGTGGGGTCTGGTTTCACCTGAGATTGTTTCTTGGTTCATTGGGGATGTTTGCAGTGGTTCTCAATGTTTGCTCTCTGGGTCAGCAGCATGAGCATCCCCTGGAAACATATTAGAAGTTCAGATAACCAGGCCCCCTGTCCTCCTGACTAAGAAACTCTAGAGGTGGGCCAAACAAATCTGTTAGGTGATCCTGATGCCATCTACTCCCCAAGACCACTGGTCTAAGCTGTCCCCAGTAGTAAATCTATGACAGAACTCTACTGAAATCCATGCATGACCTCAGTCTCCAATTGAGTAGATGGCATTTGGTTTTTGCCCTTGGAGAAAGATGTTCAAACAAGTGAATTCATTGTGTTCCTGTGTGTATAACTCTCTGCTTAATCTTATGAAAAAGGGTGAGAGTCTTACCAGCATAGGTCTCTGGCATGTACAGGTAACAAGCATGGCTGCTTATTGTCCTGAAATTGACATTACTCCCTTGCTTTCTTTTTGTTTGCTTTTTCCAAGTAAACCTTTGCTCATCTTTTTAACCTTTCTGTGATGTCTTAAGCATGTGGCTTGAGAGTAGTACATGGATGGATTTGGTTTTTAAACTCAGTACAGTCTTTTCATTTTGTATGGGAATCTGAACTGTATATGATTATTGTCAGAATTAACACCATTGCCCTTACTTTATGTTCATGTTTATACCTTCTATTGGCATACTTCCTTAGCCTTGGTTAACATCTTTTTTTCTGATGTATGTTTTCTTAGTTTTTCTCTCCTCAGTGATTTGGAAAATACATGTGTTTTTTGATGTTGTTTTTGCTTTTATTTTATTTTCAAAAATACTTAATGCCTATATATATTTATATATTTACAGCAATACCTGCTCATTTATTTATCTCTACCAAACACTGCTCAGGGTATGCCTCATAGGTACATAGTTAGATGCTAGCAGAATGGCACATAAATGGGCTTAGCTTTTTTATTCCCATACTCTTAAATCTCTTTAATTTTTTTCAATTGCAGTTTATATTCAGTATTATTCTGTATTAGTTTCAGATACATAGAATAGTGGTTAGACAATCATATATTTTACAGAGTGGTCCCCCCAACATTTCCAGTACCCACCTGGCCCCATACATAGTTATTACAATGTTATTGACTATATTCCCTATGCTGTACTTAACATCCCTGGGACTGTTCTTTAACTACCAATTTGTACGTGTTTAAATTGATTTCAGAGAGGAAAGGAGAGGGAGTGAGAAATAGAAACATCAATGATGAGAGAATCAGTGATTGGCTGCCCACTGTGGATTAAGCCTGAAACCCAGGATTGGGACCTATTTATTTTTGTGTTCAACCTGTGTCTAGCACAATGTATTGAAAATAAAAGACATTTCACTCATTGTTGCAAAAATTGTGGTTGTCGTCAATGGAGATATCCACTAAATTCTGAATGAGTGAAGTTAATTCAGCATATGTGGAGACTTCCCTTCAGTGCGATGCTAAAAGGAAAGGAAGATCCCAAGATAGATCAGTACAATATATAAAAATCATACAGAAAAACCATTATACGGGTCATTAGACAATACAAACTCACAGAAAAGAAAAATTAGAGTAAAATCACCAGTACTAGCACCATTTAAGTGTGAAGAACTACTGTTTGAGCCCTGATTAGATGAGGTCATTCCTTGGAGAATGTCATCAGGTTTCCTGGCATGTCACTGAAGAAAGATCCATCTCCCTCCTCCACAGGCTGGCACACTAGTCATGATGTCAAGCCTTGTGTCAACTTTTAACTGTCTTATCACTGTGATAATTCTACAGTCAGATGGTTAATAAATATTTGCCATCTATAGGAAATCTTAAAATGTAGGGAAGCCTTAAAATGTCTATAATCAAACTGAGACAAAGATCTTGGCCATTCTTAAGAAAAGACCTGTATTTTCTCCTTAAATACACACACCACCACCACCATTACCACCACATTCCCCTTTCTGTATTTATTCATCTTTTCCTCACCTTTGAAATATGACTGGCAAGCCAAGGTTTTACCAAATTCCCTTCAGGTTTTTTGGTTGTTGGGAGGGCAGGGGGAGAGGAGAAAGAAGGGCCAAGTAATCAAGGTCAGTGTGCCAAACCCCAAGGGACTCTACAGGGGTGAAATTAAATGGCAGAGAGCCTGACCATGACCCATAACAGGACAGGAGCTCTCACTTCTCCTTGCAATCTAAGGCACAGGATTACTGAGCACCCTTGAATTTCATTGCTGTGGTTTTTGGTATTGCCTCACTGTCTGGGGATTCCTTCTGTTTCACATCCTTCCATTTTCATTGCTAGAAGGTTTTAGACCAATGTAACCCATGTAGCCAGCGTGTCTCTGACCTCATGTCAGGTCCAGTGTTCTGTGAGTTGATCCCATCAGGTAGTGCTCCATCAGTGCTCCAGCCCATCCCTTTGTATCAGCAACAGCAAAATTAAGAAGAATGCGTATGCTCTGTTAGGTGTCATAACCTGTAACCCCAGATCTTAGTGACCTCACCAATATAGGTCATTGTTTCTCATGTCACATGTCATCTGTAGGTTAGAGACAACTCAGCAATCTTCTCCAGCTGTGGGTTAATGGGTGTCTTATCATTCAGAGACCCAGGCCAAAGCGCAGTATGTACATGGAACATGCTGTTCTTTTGGAGGGGACAATTAGGGCCAAACTGAGCATGGGTATTTAAAGCTCTTATTTGAATATAGTCTGCATCATCTCTGGTCACATTCCACTGGTCCAGTCAAGTCATACAACCAAGCAAGTAGTCAGTGAGGCAGGAAGTGCCCAGGAAAGCATGGTCAGAATAGGGAGAATATGAATTGTGTTCAATTAATACAATCCATCTCCCTTTATAACTCTAGTATGTTCAGGGGAGAATTGGAAATCCTAGTGAAATTAGTTTCTGAATTATAGCTGTCACCCACAGCAAGGAAGAATAGTTTGAATGGATAGGTGGATGGATGAATTAATAATCCCCTATTTGCAGAAAAAAAAATGTAAGGAGACTTATAGTAAAAGAGCAGATAGGAGATTTAAACCATGTGACATAAGATTAAATGTAAAAAAAAAGATTGAATGTAGAATAAAATGCAAGGTTACATAAAAATGGAAATATAAAGTGTCATTGATTGAAATAGCCCACCTAGTACTCATGGCAAAGAGAGAATGCTAGGACACCTTGCTCCCATTTGGCAGTAGCAAGATGTACATAAGTACATTACCAGACACAACTTTCCCCATTTATGAGTTTTAAGAACATTTGTTATTTGGATCTTTGCATAAAGTAGTTGAGCAGTATATTCAACAATACCTTCAATGGCACATTATACATTCCATGTGCATCTCCTGTAAGAGGGGAAGGCTGGGTGCAGGTGACAGCACTGCTAGGTAATTAATAATCCCTGAATTGTAGGTATATATTACCTTAGCTCCTGCAACACTGATTATGTAATCAAGACTTGTTTCGAAAGTGCTATTTAGTTTTGACTCCTGGGCTTTCCTATGGAAAAGTTTTCGAAATATAAATACCTACACACATGTGAACAAACTTCTTGTTGAAAAATAAAGATTAATTGTTATAATCTAAGTAGAAGCATTCACTAAATAATGAGCTCTGTGGTTAGAAAGATGAACAGGAACAAAGAATGAATTAAATCTGTTTGTGGCTCAGGCAATGTTTCACTGCTCAGTCTATTTCTTACTCACCTGGTCAGAAGGTGGCGAGTCATGAGCCCCTGATATTCTGGGTTCGCTAAGGTTTTGTGCTGAATTGGGCTCATCCCAAAATTGTTGATTTCTGTTATTCTGTTTAATTGCGAGTTAATAGTATTTGTGTTTTTCTATATGACACACACACACACACACACACTTCTCTTAAAGAATATTAGGAGGAATATTAGGAAGTAAATACTCTATTCCCTTATCTCAGTTGCTCTGAAAGTGTGGTTGGGGAACCCAGCTACGCCTGAGGGGCACTGTTACTAACACTGATCACACAAACCCTCCAATTAGAACATTTTGGAGGAGCACAGGAAGTTTACTTTTAACAAGCTCTTGGTGATTCTCAGGTGCACAGTGATCTAAATCAACACTGTTCAGCAGAGCTTCCTATGCAGAAGGGATATGCTGTATCTGCATGGACTAGTGCTGTAGCCCCACGTGGCCAAACTAGCACTTCAGATGTAACCAGTGCACTGGGGCAACTTCATTCCTCATTTTAATTAATTTATATTAAATAACTGCTAGTGGCTGTAGAGCTAGAAGATAATCCAACAGCATTTGCAGCTGGGGCAATAGGAATGAGTGACAATGTCAACCCTGTGTGTGACTTGACCTTTGGGCTTTTCAAGTTTACTACAGGCCAGACCATACTATATGTATTTCCCATATAATAACTAATTTAAACCTCACAAAATTCTGGAATATTTTCTAAAGGTATGAGTCAGTGTGGGTCCAGTCAAGAACACAGAAGCCTACTAGGTATGTCATGCAGAGAGGGGGCTAATGGCAGGTGCTCAGATACCCTGAGTCTCAGTGCCAGTGTGCCAGGAACTCTGAGCTTCCGTGGAACATGGAGATCTTGTCTTCTTTCACTCCTTGAGAGCTGTGGACCCAAGCTGAAGACAGGGAGTGAATCGGTCTCCTTCTCCTGACTTCAAACCTCCTGGTGGTACCTCCCATTGGTAGAATCTAATTTCATGGCACATAAAATCTGTGTAACCTAATCTAATCAGAATCTAATCAGAAAATTAATCAGAATATAATCAGGTAAAAGGGTCTAGAAAATATCATCTGGGGATTCCATGTCCCAGTTTCACAGGGCAGCGCTCAGAAGAGTGGGCCTGTCATTGGGAGAGAATAGACAAGTCACCAGCATAGTTTGTGATGAGTACTTCTCCTAAATGAGCATGTGTCTCAATGCATTAATCATGTCAGTACCTTCCAAGCTCAATGTCACAGGTCAGACAATGTCTCCTGAGACAGCCTGGGTCTAAAGGAACAAATTTTGACAAATTACCAATTTCCACATCACCTCAGCCAGGTTCTGTGCATAGGCTATATGCACAGGGGCTGCCAGCTTCTTCCACAGGGCTTCATCTTTATTTTGCTAACTGGCCTCCTCTCTCATGAGCCTCGTGTAGAACTTGATGTTCTAGTGACAACTCTGTCCACTCCTGTTCAAGCTCACTACCCCCAAGTGGGAAGAAGAAAGGAATAAAAAAATACAAGGAAGGTAACATGACAGTTCTACACCTGTACAAGTTTCCTGCTTCTCCCAGTAAAAGCTCCATCACCTTAGTAGGGCCTTTGTGTATCCCTCTTGTGGCCAGGCTTGTACGGAGCTCTTCTCCTTTGGTGATGGATGGGGCGAGTGCGTGCCCCATCACACTGATTCCGAGGTTAAGAGTACTTGATGTTCAAGTTTCTCTTTTACCCATCACTTGACCAAGACGTTTTGAAATACCTTTCTTAATAAAAATTTGCGTTATGTAAGGGAATTTATCTTCATCACATGGCTTGAAAGTGCTCACATGAAAGCAAAGCTAAGGAATTAAGGCAGGAACCAGCATGAGTTAGTAATATGAGTGACTAGCTCATGAATTTATTAAACTGGAGAACAAAATATATCCATCTTCCCTGCCAGAATCCATTAAGTCACTATGAAGTATGATGTCCTAGAAAACAGATTAGGGAAGATCATGAGATTATGCATTCTTGCATCTTGAAGTTGATGATGATAAAAATTTAAAAAAAAAATTCTGGTTCTGTAGTAAATAATTTCAGATCTGTACTCTTTCTTGGAGACTTCAGGAAGGTATTCTCTTTGCACAGACTCCCATCCCCTGGAGAGGTGCTGGGCAAGATGGTTCAGTATCCCAGGCTTGACTTGCCAGTCAGAGCCTATTTTCTGTCTTTACAGCTGGGAGCAGAAGGATGCACACAGATCACAGGTGTACATCTGGGCACTTCATCCATGCATCTCTTCTGGACCAAAGTGGCATCATCTCTTTACTCCATCCCTGGGAGCCTCAGAGGCTCTGTAGGTTTGCTTTTGCATATTTGTTTGGCATTTCTTTGTATGCACTATGCATATTGAGTCTCAAGTCTCAGTGCGGCCTACTCCCTTCCCTGCTCACCTATGAGAACTGAACTTTTTTGGTACCTCAAGTCACATTTCTTCTAGTCATATTTACAGTCTAGTGTTTTCTGGGAATTTCAAGCTCCCAAAGGAGAATGGTTCAAACCCAGTATTTTATCGCGACAGTAGTAGGAGCCAAGCTGCCCAGTTTTCTGTTTCTCTCCATCTCTGAGCCTTTGAACCAGTGGGAAGGTGGTGAGAAGGACCATATATATTTCTTATCATCCCAGAAAAGGACAAGAATACTGTTTAAGAAGGAAGCATAGTTGTGTTTCTTGATCCAGCTTCACTGATTTTTTTAGTAGATATTTCTGCTAGGTTCTGGCAGTAGGTTGTCTGAATCCAAGCTTTAGAATGATCAGAAATGTTTATTTTCTCTTGTGTTTTAATTTTTTCTTGCCACCTATTGATAATGTGGCATGAGGAGGTGGTAGCCAGATGCTAGCTGATATCTGAGTCTGGCTCATACTATTCTCACTCTTCTGTCTCTTTGTTCTGAAATACTAGCTAGGTTCCTGCTCCCTGACAGATGAGGGCACAAGCTTAGATCTGTAAGGAAAAAGATCTACTTTTTACAGAGAGTAAAATCTACTACTTATTCTTTCATTTCTATGTATTTTTACCTGTGAAATTAAAGTGCATAAAATTCTGTTTGAGGACCATTAAGTTCTGCTATGAACAGATGATTGTATAAACAGTGAGTCATCCCTCTTTGCGATGCTTCCTTCTAACATATGGCCCAATAATGACCACATTTTGTCTCTGGAGTCTGCATCAAGCATCTGTGTCAGAAGTGTGGTGGGCTCACGTGAAGTCCTTAGTCCTGTGGTCATGATTTCATTTGATCCACTTATCAACATGATAGATGTCATCCCTGGGCCATGTGTCAAGACCCACAGGGTGCTTTAGCAATTGAAATATTAGTCGGCAAACATTAAGTATTTGCACACCTGAGGCTGATTTCCCAATGCAATTTAATTTGTAGAAATAAATGCATTTAATTTCCAGCGGTTGGAATTTTTGACTCTGTGTAATGTTATCACTAAAGTTGTGTCTGTATAACACCCAGCCAGGCCATTATCGGAGCTCGTTTAGTTGTAAAAATCAATGCATTCAGTCTAACAATTCACTTTATGACTTAACTGACTGTTTGAGCCATCAGTCTATTTGGGCACTTAGCTATCAAAGATTAAAGACCAGGAGACTGTTTATCAACTCTGACCACCGCTCTTCTCAGTGAACTCCTTTTCCCAGATGTCATTGAGAGGACCTGCATCAGCAGCAGCCAGGTTCACGCTGTTTTCTGGTCACACCCAACACTCTGCTTTGGGAGCCTCTGCATCTGGGCCTCACCCTTTCCCCAGGAGCAGCTGGGCAGCCTGACATAGAGCCCAGGCCTGGCCCCAGCTGTGGTCTGGACACTGTTCATTGCTCAGGGGGATATATAAATGGTCCTTCAGCCTTGAAGAGCTTCTTGTGTACTGGGAGTGCACAGATACAGATAGACACATCTCAGGTGACTAAAAGTTGAGTGATGGCAAGTGCTTGGCACACATGAGCTTGGAAGAATGAGATCCTTCATGTCTCATCTCACACGGTCAAGCCCATCTCCTGGTTTCTCCTTTCCTAATGCACCCACACAAGGAGCCCATGCTCCTGTCCCTTTTGGTTGCTTTGCATGCCCTGAACAACCATGCACATTCAAACCCCCGTTACTTCTTCCATGAGCCATGGTCTCTGCTGCCTGGATACCCATTCTCATCCCACTGTATCTGTCTGCCTGGTGGGGGTCTGTTCAGTCTTTAAGGCCCAGCCCCAAAGGCCCCTCTTCAGCCCCTTTTCCCCTACATCAGTCTCTCTGCTTCAGGAATATTGTTTCTCTCCACCCTGTAAATTTCATATCATAGTTACTTGATTACATATAACAAATACTCTTCCATGGGGAGGGTCGTGTTTATGTGTCTTTGTATGCTCAATGCCTAGTGTTAGGGTGGAAAATTGAAAGGTGCACCCCCCCCCAAAAAAAAGAGATATGTTCACATTCTGACCCCTAGAACCTGTGATTGTGACCTTGTATGGAAAGGGCGGGTGGGAGGGGGGTTGTTGATGCAATTAAGTTGAGGCTTTTGAGCTGACATCATCCTGGATTACCCAGGTGGGCCCTAAGGCCAATGGCAAATGTCCTTATAAGAGACAGAAGAGGAGAAGTCTGTTTATTCAGGCACAGAGGAAAGGGGTAAGATTGACCTAGGAGCCACCAGAAGCTGGAAGAAGCAAGGGCAGATTCTGCCAGGGAGCCTTTGGAAGGATTTCTGGCCTATAGGATTCTGAGAGGATAAATCTGTGATATAGGCCATCCAGTTTGTGTTCATTTGTTACAGCAGCCTTAGGAAACATCTGTCTGTCTGTCTGTCTACCTGTCAATAGATAGATAGATAGATAGATAGATAGATAGATAGATTGACTATTACAAATTCAGAGCCCATCTATTAAGTGACTAGACAGTGGTAATTTTGTACTTAGAACACAAAGTGGTTAAAGATATTAAAAAGGAAGGAGAAATGATATTTTAAAGGAAAGAGAAAATTCTTTTTTTTAAATATATTTTATTGATTTTTTTTATAGAGAGGAAGGGAGAGGGAAAGAGAGAAACATTGATGAGAGAGAGACATCTATCAGCTGCCTCTTGCACACCCCCTTACTGGGGATGTGTCTGCAACCAAGGTACATGCCCTTGACCAGAGTCGAACCTGGGATCTTTCAGTCCACAGGCCAATGCTCTATTCACTGAGCCAAACCAGTTTTGGCGAAAAGAGAAAATTCTTGATGTGTCTCCTACTCCAGTCACATTTTTATGAATTCACTTGAAACCCTGGAACTCCCAGCTCACTGACACTGTTTCAAGATCTGTGCTCCTCTGTGAAGGATGGCATGGGCCCATTGCTTTAGCCCACAACACACAGAAGCCAACTTCATTCCCTCTGTTTCCAGTTTCCAACAGGGAGCAAGGACCACGAACTCTTACTTTGAGCTTTCCAGTCCACCTGATAGGATATGACCGATTGCAGAGCAAAAGTGCACAAAAGACATAATCAATTAACCCAATAAAGTTGATTTAAAGGCTTTTAAACTTGAGAACCAGTTCAGTGCCTGTGAAAGATCTTTCTAGTCCCTTAAAGTGATGAAATAAAATGATCAATCACCCTTATCTGCCTCCCTTTTTTGGTAATGTGGTAGGAATAGGTTTTCCGCTGTCAAATTAACCCTCATTTTATGAAGGGCTTCTATGGTCTCTTCCCTGCCCTCACTCAGTTCAAGAGCCGACCGTGATCTCATTTCTCCATCTGTCTCCCTCACATTCTATGGGAGGACTGGAGAAGGCAGTTCAGGACCAACTGTAGTGACTGATTGTTCTTTATTCAAGCTACTACGCTGGGTCCTTTGCAAAGGGTGTGGGGAATCTTAGAGGCTGAAATGTTTTGAATGTCATTTGAATTATAAAAATATAAATATATTTGTAATAAAAAAA